>OY288259.1:62078616-62176449 GCA_958450325.1 Agrostemma githago | reverse complement strand
CCTTCTTTTCTCGGTCACGAATACGCGAACTCAAATGAAGTGTCGAATCAATATAACTCTTAGAATCACATAATTTGTAGTTTGAACTAGGAGAAAAGAGGCATCTAGTAGTATTATGTAACATATCAATCATACAATTTGAAGTCAATGAGTCAATTGATTATCTACCAAATGAGTCATCTTCATGTATATATACACCTATTTGATGCTGATGTTTCATTGACTATATAGCCATATAGTGACAAACGGATCAACCGGTCGGATTCAGGTCAGCTCAATTCGAATTTGTAAGAAAACTGATCGATTTCAGATCGAGACCTTAACCCAAAACCTACCCAATTAAATCTCGTGTCGTGTTCGTGTCGACCCACGTACATAAATGGTTCCTACACAGGTGTGATATGGAAATGAAACGAAGAGACGTTTCAGGGTTCCAACTCAATAAGATTACTTAAAGGGATCGATATTTCCAATAATAAGCTACAAGGCCATATTAGCAATGTATATTTGATTACGATACTCTGTATCTAGCTACATACCTATTTATTATATGCAAGGGGGATAGTTTGTAACCGTGACGACTGACGAGGGAATTCACAAAGCTACTCCCTCCGTCTTTTAATGTTAATACCTCTTCGAGATTGTTGTATAAACGAATGCATACTCAGTCTCAAACCTTCTACGCGATCAAACGAATGTTTTGTATCCTTCACTCATACGAGTAATCATTTGTGAAGGATAATATGTACAGAGTGTGTGATTATATTATATGGCTCTTCATCTAAATTGATTGTTGTCATTAGATGCGTGAAGAACTCACTGAAGAAGCTCTTAAGCCCAAGTTATACGACCAAGACTTATACAATTGTTGAACCTTAACCATACAATTATCAATCATGAAAACATTATCCAAAAGACCAAGACTTAACCAAGTAAGAACATTCAACATTTTGCTAACAAACGTAGAGAATGGAGTAGTATGTCTTAGTCCAAGACAATCATCGAAGTAGTATATAAATAAATGCATACTACAACCTTATATTCAATCAAACAAATATACTACCATATAACAATGAGGGCCCGTTTTCCCTGTAAATCGTATAATCGCGTTATCATTGTACTCTTAAGTGTTTGGTTAACATACTATGGTTGCCAAGCCGGATCATTGGAGGTTAATAAAACTCGCTTCCAATGTGTCGAGAGTGAGAGAGATGCTCTGCTTCACTTCAAAATGGGTATTCGTGTCGATCATTGTGGACTCCTTGATTCTTGGGGACGTACTCAGGATTGTTGTCAATGGCACGGTATTCGTTGCGACAACCAATCTGATCACGTGATCGGTCTCAAACTTTGTGGCTCTCCCGGCTCAGATAATTATGATGCCTATAGCGATTATGATGATAATGAAGATGGCGGATCTTACAACCCTTGTTTTGAAGGTACACTCAGTGATTCCCTACTTAACTTAAAGCATTTGAAATATTTGGACCTCAGTTACAATAATTTCAGTGGGCAATTCCCCAAGTTTATAGGTTCATTTGCTAGTTTAGAGCGCCTTAATCTCTCCAATGTTGGGCTTGGGGGTGTTATCCCTCAAGAGATCGGAAATCTTTCCAGATTAACATCCATTGACCTACATGTCGAATCTAGTTTCATGAGCGTGGATGATTTGGGGTGGCTTTCGCGTATGAGGTTGTTGAGGGAAGTCGATTTGAGTGGTATTTTTATAGATGAAATTAAAAACAATTGGCTCTCTATTGTTAACAACCTACCTTTCTTAAGACGACTTCTTTTGGATGGTTGTGGACTATCTGGAGGTTCATCATCTTCTCTTTCATATGTTAATTCATCCACAACTCTTAGTGTCCTGAGCCTTTCTAAGAATAATTTGAATGATACATCAGTATTTGAGTGGTTGTTGAATTTGAGCGGGCTTGAAACCAATCTTATATATCTTGACCTCTCTTATAATGCAGAGGAGTTTGAAAGTAATATGCAACTCCCTGCAGTTACTATGAAACTCCCGAATAACTTATGTAGCTTGAAAACTTTGGCCGTGTCGGATAACAATGTAAACTACAAATTCAATGACATCATTCAATCGTTTTCAACATGTCGACACAAGGCATTAGTGTCTCTGCTGTTAGATGGAAACCAAGGACGGGGCTCGTTTCCGGACAACATTGGTAACTTTTCTAACTTAAGGGAATTAGATGTTGAAGGAAGTCATTTGATCGGTACCATTCCACAGTCCATTGGGAAACTTACGATGCTCGATACGTTGAACCTTGATTCTAATTCTTTGGATGGAATTATCACAATTACCCATTTATCAAACCTTTCAAAACTAACATATTTGGATTTCTCATTTAACAAAGATGTTGTGATTAACATTAGTGTTGATTGGATTCCTCCATTTCAGCTCCATAACTTATATCTACAAACTTGTAAGATAGGTCCTAGTTTTCCGAGATGGATTACAACTCAAACAAAATTGTGGGAGCTTGACATATCCAATTCAAGTATTTCAGACACTATTCCTACTTCTTTTTGGAACTCAAGCTTGTTGTCGAGAATTCAAAGTTTTGACATGTCTCACAATATGATTTATGGTACAATTCCAAATGTACCTATCATCTTTAAGAACCACCCTGAAATTGCAATGGGTTACAACTTGTTGGAAGGTGTAATACCCTCGTTTCTAAGGAATAATGTATCGGTTCTACATATAAACAACAACAAGTTCTCGAAAGGCCTTTCTCCATTCTTGTGCCCGCATGCACAGATGCCTCTTTCCATTCTTGATCTATCCAACAACTTATTTTCAGAAAAGTTTCCAGACTGTTGGAGCTATTTCAATCATCTTTTTAGCTTGAATCTAGACAACAATGGTCTTTGGGGAAATTTACCGATCTCGATGGGTGCTTTAGTCAACCTTGAAGGTTTAACCTTGAGTAACAATAATCTATCGGGTGAATTACCGATGTGGCTGGTAAATTGCAAGTCATTGTTAATTCTGGACTTAGCCAACAACTCATTGATTGGCCACATACCCCCTAGCTTTGGGCATAGTTTAGGAGATCTCGCGATTCTTAACCTACAAAATAATGAATTTACTGGAGTCATACCTACAAGCCTTTGTGATCTTTCCAATCTTCAAATTATGGATCTTTCAGATAATCACATTTCTGGTTCGATTCCTAAATGTTTATCCAAACTGGTAAGCATGGTTAACGACACAGATGATGAAAGATTTTCAAGCTATTTAAAAGAATTTTACACAGCCACTGATGCAACACGCGTGACGTGGAAAAGAAATGAACAAACATTTGGTGGCCTTGATTCATTAGGGTTACTCATAGGCATTGACATTTCCAACAATAAGCTACAAGGTCATATTCCAGAAGATATATCAAGTCTCGTTAGATTAAAGTTCTTAAATCTATCACGAAACAATCTTAGCGGAGCTATTATGTCAAGAATTGGCCAACTGACCTCTTTGGAGTCTCTTGATTTATCACATAACCATCTTACTGGAGAAATTCCCCCAAGTTTGGCTCAAATTAGCTCTCTATCGTCATTCGATATTTCCGACAATAACTTGACGGGAAAGATTCCAGTCAGCACACAGTTGCAAAGCTTTGATGCATCAAATTACATGGGAAACCCTAGTCTTTGTGGGGCACCGCTTCCTACATGTGTCGAAGATGAACCACCTGCAATCGCACCAAATGGTTACCACGAGTCACACAAAGTAGACGAGTTTATGCTAGGAGTGTACATAAGTGTGATACTTGGATTTATCTTCGGATTCTGGGGAGTCTGTGGGACTTTAATTGTGAAGAGATCTTGGAGACATGCCTATTTCCGATTCTATGAAGACATGAGAGACAAAGTGTTTGTTATATGGGTTGTAAATATAGCTGGAGCTTGGAGGAGATCTTGAAGCTTCTTTGTATCAAAAGTTTGTTATAACATTCATATATATATACACTCCATTATAGGTGGAATTTGTATCATAATGATGATGTAGCGAAAATATGTATAACTATTGAATTTAACTAATACTGTATCATTGAAAATACGTCTGCTACAGTGCGCTCGAATTTGTTTAAAACTACACCATCGTCGAAAGTATAAATCATTTAATTTTGGATCGGATTAATGAATAGTTAAACGGGTTATTACGGAACTGATCATAAAAATACTTAAAAGTTTATACATTTTGTTTCGTAGGGATTTCGGAATATGACGTATAAAATCATCTCGTATCGATCAACTCTATAACCCATTATATGAAAATGACTCCTTCAAAAAAGTTAAGTCCAAGTTACACTCAAGAAGACCAAGACTTGAACAATCGTTGAACCTTAACCATACAAGTAGTCAAGTATCAATCATGAAAATTTTAACATTCAACATTTTACTCACAAAAGTAGAGAATGGAGTAGAATGTGTTAGTCCATGATCATCAATCAAAGTAGTATATAAATAAATGCACACTACAACCTTTTAAATCAATGAATTAAATATATTTCACAAACTAATTATATTTATACAACAATTTTGCATAATAATGAGGAACGGTTTTTCTGGTAGATCATACGATCATGTTATCATTGTACTCGTTAGTGTTTGGCTAACATACTATAATTGCCATGGTGGATCAGTGGGGGTTAATAAAACTCGGTTCCAATGTGTCGATAGTGAGAAAGATGCCCTGCTTCAGTTCAAGCAGGGTATTCATGTCGATCATTGTGGACTCCTCGATGCTTGGGGATACACTGAGGATTGTTGTCAATGGTGGGGTATTCGCTGCGACAATCAATATGGTCATGTCATCGGTCTCAAACTTCATGGTTCTGTCACCGTTGATTCTGATGGCTTTCCAGAATACTCCAACCCTTGTTTTGAAGGTACACTCAAAGTTTCTTTACTCAACTTGACGCATTTGAAACATTTAGACCTGAGTATTAATAACTTCAGTGGAGAATTACCTAAGTTTATAGGTTCACTAACTAATTTGGAGTCCCTTAACCTTTCCAATGCTGGATTTTCGGGTGTTGTTCCTCAAGAGATCGGAAATCTTTCTAGATTAATGTCCTTTGATCTAGATGATAACTTAAACATGAGGGTGGATAACTTGGGGTGGCTTTCGCGTATGAGGTTGTTGAGGGAAGTTGATTTGAGTGGTATTGATTTGAGTACAACTACGAACACCTGGCTCTCTATTGTTAACAATCTACCTTTCTTACGAGAGCTTAGTCTTAATGAATGTCAACTATCTTTAAAATTACAATCTTCTCTTTCGTATATTAATTCATCAAAAACCCTTACGATTCTCACCCTTAGTGATAATAAGTTGAATGACACATCAATATTTGAGTGGTTGTCGAACTTGAGTGGACTTGAGACCAACCTTATCTATCTTGACCTCTCTGACAATCAAATTATGTTTGGAAATAGTCTGCGACTATATCCACCTGCTACCATGAAACTCCCTCGTACCTTATGTAGCTTGCAAACCTTGGACATGTCCAAGAACAATCTCGACTGCAAGTTCTCTGACATCCTCCAATCCTTTTCTGCATGTCCACATAAGGCATTAGTGTCTTTACAATTAGATTACAACCAACTTTGGGGCTCGATTCCAGATAACATTGGTGCCTTTCCTTTCTTAAAGGAATTAGACGTTAGCGAAAATCAACTGAATGGTAGCATTTCTAAATCCCTTGGCCGACTTACAATGCTTGAGAGCTTGGATCTTTCTTACAATTCTTTGAATGAAACAATCACAATCAACCACTTATCAAACCTTTCAAAACTACGTTATTTGCTTCTCTCATTTAATAACGAAGTTGTGGTTAACATTAGTATTGATTGGATTCCTCCATTTCAGCTTGATACGCTAATTCTAGACTCGTGCAAGATAGGCCCTTATTTTCCAAGGTGGATTACGACTCAGAAAAACCTGTCTGTGCTTGATATATCCAATGCTAGTATTTCGGGCACTATTCCTATATCCTTTTGGAGCTCGAGCTTGTTGTCGGGAATTGTCTATCTAGACATATCTCACAATATGATATGTGGTATGATTCCAGATGTACCAATCTTCTTTAAGAAGCTCCCCGAAATAGATTTGAGTTACAACTTGTTGGAAGGAGTAATACCCACATTTCTAAGGAATAATGTATCGAGTCTATATCTAAACAACAACAAGTTTTCGAAAGGTCTTTCTCCATTCTTGTGCCCTCGTGTACAAATGCCTCTTTACTTTCTCGATCTATCCAACAACTTGTTCTCGGAAAAGTTTTCAGATTGTTGGAGCTATTTTGATCAATTAAGGGACTTGAATTTGGCGAACAATAGTATTTGGGGAAATTTGTCGACCTCGATAGGTGTGTTATACAGACTTAATGGTTTACACTTGAGTAACAATAACTTATCAGGCGAATTACCGACATCTCTTAGAAGTTGCAAGTCATTGTCATTTTTGGACCTTGCGAATAACTCATTGGTCGGTCACATACCCCCTACCTTTGGGCATAGTTTCAGAGATCTTATCATTATTAACCTACGAAATAACAGCTTTACAGGAGATCTACCAACAAGCCTTTGTGATCTTTTATATCTTCAACTCATGGACTTGTCGGACAATCGCATCTCCGGTACTATTCCAAAATGTTTATATAAACTGGTAGCCATGTCTGATAAAGAGTCATCTCTTCGAGAACAAAGTGGCTATGCTACACGCGTAATGTGGAAAAGAAATGAACGGACCTTCGGTGTCAACTCGTTAGTGTTACTTAAAGGGATCGATCTTTCCAATAATAAGCTACAAGGTCATATTCCAGAAGGTATAACAAGTCTCATTGGATTAAAATTCTTAAATCTATCGAGAAACAATCTTACCGGATCTATTACGTCGAAAATAGGCCAGTTGACTTCTTTGGAATTTCTGGATTTATCACATAACCATCTTAATGGTGAAATCCCAGCTAGTTTGGCTCAACTTAACTATCTAGAAATATTTGATATTTCCGACAATAACTTGACTGGGGTGATTCCAATCAGCACACAATTGCAAAGCTTTGATGCGTCATCATACATGGGAAACCCCAGCCTTTGCGGAGCACCACTTCCTACATGTGCCAGAAATGAAGCACCTCCCATCGCACAAATTGGTCACCATGAGCCACACAAGGCAGACGAGTTTATGCTAGGGGTGTACATAAGCGTGATACTTGGATTTATTGTCGGATTTTGGGGAGTTTGTGGGAGTTTAGTTGTGAAGAGATCTTGGAGACACGCCTATTTCCGATTCTATGAAGACATGAGAGACAAGGTGTATGTTATATGGGTTGTTAATATAGCTCGAGCTTGGAGGAGATCTTAAGCCTTCTTTGTATCATAATTTTGTTATAACATTATTCATATACTTGGATTTGTATCATAATGATGATGTTATATATTTCAGTTTAATTGGTGTACCATGTTCAATCTCGAATGTTTAATTATTTGTGTGAGCACATTTCGAGCCGCTTCTTTATCATCGGCTAGCAGGAAGTGAAACTAGCCTACAACCGCTATCTTATTAGCTCTGCGTTGGGTAAAATCCCGAGTCAAAACACAAACTTGGTTCGTCCAAGACACCTTTTTTCTCGATCACGAATACATGAACTCAAATGAAGTGTCGAAATAACACAAAACAGAATTTAAATCAATACTCCTACTTTGTAGTTTGAACTTGGAGAAAAGAGGCAGCTAGTTTTATGTAACATATCAATCATGCAATTTGAAGTCAATGAGTCAATGCATTATCTGCCAAATGAGTCATCTTCATGTATATATACACCTATTTGATGCTGATGTTTCATTGACTATGTAGCCATATAGTGACAAACGGATCAACCGGTCAAATTCAGGTCAGTTCAATTCGAGTTTGTAAGAAACTTATTGATTTCAGATCGAGAACTCAACCCCAACCCAAACCCTACCCAATTAAATATCGTGTTGTGTTCGTGTCGACCCACGTGGTTCATCAAGTCTCTACTCCAGTACTCTAGTATATCGAGTATTTAGACCTGGCAAATGAGTTTGTTATTAATATCAACTTTTTTTAGCAATATCACTTCATACGCGACAATCTCGACGCAGTCTTCACTTCAGATGTCAGGTCGGCTATTCATCCCATCATTCTTCTCTATTAGAAATAAGCATATAATTCTAAAACTACCTTCAAACTTGTCTGCTTCAATACTTATTTTTTTGTCTATATATTCTCCTGTCACATCTAGATATTTATATTAATGTATGTTCACTATTCTACCAAATAATTACCAAATCCTGAAAGATAAGAGTTTTTTTTAAGGAGTGTGGTCAGTCATTTTATGTCTTACTGGACCTATTTAAATGAACAACAAAATATATCACAGTTTTCAAAAAATCACCTCAAACTGGCGATTTTAAAGGTTATTATCCACGTTTTTTGGCTCGATTTAGTCCAAATTTAAATATTTCCAAATTCACACAGTAACTACTACATACATCGTAGAAATGTCGTATAGTATCATAATTGTTAAAAAAAATCATTTTGCACTCATTTTAATAACACGCGTACATAACCTTTTTAGTGTTATTACCTCCATTTAATGATCGACAGACCGTTTCTCAGTAAACCTGATCTTTTTCTGCGTATATATATATATAAACCAAGTAGTTCTATACTTCATTCCATCACACAACAATATCCTAACCATGAATTACATGACTCTTATAGCATTACCATTACTACTACTCCTAACATCCTTACTGATAACTCTTTCCAACGGGGCTGGAATCGCGACATACTGGGGCCAAAACACGGGCGAAGGAACCTTAGCATCCGCCTGCGCGACAGGAAACTACAAATTCGTAAACATCGCTTTCCTGAACGTGTTTGGAAATGGACAGACACCTCAACTGAACTTAGCTGGACATTGCAGCCCAAATATTGCAGGAAGTTGCAGTAAAATCGGGAACGATATCGCGAGCTGTCAAAGCAGTGGTGTCAAGGTGTTTCTGTCATTAGGTGGTGGTCTTGGTACTTACTCCCTTTCCTCTCCTCCTGATGCACAACAGGTATATATATTCCTTCCGTTCCATTTGATTGTTTGCATTTGTTTTTTACACTTGTCGATGTAGGTTTTGTTTTGTCTGTATCTTTAGTTACGTGTTTCTAAAAGTTATAAAAATATGATATTTATAACGTAGTCGATTAGACAATTTAAATAAGATCTCACGTGACTATATTTTATTTTATATATTAGAAGTTACATTGACGATTTCACTCACCTAATATTTAAGATTGAGTTTTAGTTAGTCAAAGTTTTTTGACCGAATAAACTTTGAATGCTGAGAATTCTCGTTTACAAAAAGTTTCAAAACTGGTGATTTTTAATTTTTATTTTTTTTCTAAATTGATTGTCTTTACAAGATTTTTTTTCTTTCTCGCATCGAATTTCTTGTAGATATGGTCTGCCTTCCTTTTTTTAATGACGACTTCAAATATTGATACATGTTAGCCGACCTCATTGAGACTAAGGCTCTGGTATTGTTGTTGTTGTATCAAATTTCTCGTAACGGGTATAAGTAAGAAAATGCAATAGTTAATGGGTACAAGTGAGATAATCGTAATTTCTCAACTATGTTGCTTAGACTCGTTTAGAAGTATTTGACATGGGTGCGTGTCCAAGTGTCAGACTCGGCTGATTTTATGAAAACTGTGCATATTTTGGCTTAAATGAAAAATCCAAGTGTCATACCCATGCCCGAGAGTCAAATGTTGAGCATGGGTACGTGGGCTAATTTCTTACCATATTTTTTTTGAATGACTTGACGACTTCAGATATTGATTCATGTTACCTGACCCCAAATCTTTTTAGAACCATGGCTCTGATGCTGTTGTTGTTGTAGGTTGCGACATTCCTGTGGAACAACTTCCTAGGAGGAACCGCCCCCTCGCGTCCATTCGGAACCTCAATCCTAGACGGAATAGACTTCGACATAGAAACCGGGTCAGTATCAAACTACGACGTCCTAGCTCAAGCACTACAACAACACAGTACACCACAAAGGAAAGTATTCCTATCCGCCGCACCACAATGCCCATTTCCTGATGCACATCTAAGTACTGCGATCAACACCGGTGTTTTCGACTTTGTTTGGGTTCAATTCTATAACAACCCTAAAGCTGCCTGTCAATACAATGGCGGCGCTACTCAGTTACTTAGCTCATGGACCAAGTGGTCTAATGTTAATGCAGGACAGGTTTTTCTTGGCATTCCTGCAGCTACTGGTGCAGCGAGTAGCGGGTTTATTCCGTCTCAGGCTCTTATATCTCAGGTGTTACCGACTATTAAGTCTTCGCCTAAGTACGGTGGGGTGATGCTTTGGTTTAGGTTTTTCGATACTAGTTATAGTAATTCCATCAAGGGTAGTATCTAACTAACTATCTAATCGTTCTTTGAAACAGAGGAAATTAAGGAGTTCGAGTGGTTTTTTTTTACTGAATAAATGAACGAAAGGCTGTAATTTTGTCTGGTGTATGAAAATTACTGCGAAATGAACTTACCTGAAGTGAATTGAGCGGAAATGATATGGGTTTTGACCAGAGTAAATGAAAAGGCTGTAATTCTGTTTATTGTACGAAAATTACTGCGAAATGAACTTAAGTGAAGTGAGCGGAAATGAAATGAGTTTGACCGGAGTAAACGAAAAGGCTGTAATTTTGTCTGTTGTATGAAAATTACTACGAAATGAACTTAACTGAAATGAAGTGAGTAGAAATGAAATGAGTTTGACCAGAGTAAATGAAAAGGCATGTAATTTTGTCTGTTGTATGAAAATTACTGCGAAATGAACTTAACTGAAAGTGAAGTGAGCGGAAATGAAATGGGTTTAACCACGGTAAATGAAAAGGCTGTAATTTTGTCTATTGTATGAAATGTGGAAAAATTACAAAGTAAGATCGACTAGAAGTAAGACAAAAACGAAAAGAGATTGACGGGAGATCATGGAAGTGAGCATTGAGGGTGCTATCAAGCGAAGTAACGCCTCTGAATTCGTGCCAACGTGAGATTAACCAGCACGTAAAGTTTGTCATAAACATGAATCCAGGCCCGAAAGTAGGCAATTCTCCATGATCTCTTTAACACCAGAGCACCACAAAATGCCCAAAATCCTGTAATAAAACCGAGTACAACACTGATGCATAGACCCAAATAAAAGGCACGGTCATCGTCATTTTCTTTCAAGTTTAACCTGGATCCTTTCCTGTTTACATCGTCCGGACACTTATCCAGTGGTTCACCACAAAGCCTGGGATTCCCAGCAAATACTGAAGCATTAAAGCTTTGAATCTGAGTTCCTGTTGGAATTCTTCCCGAGAAGTTGTTGTTTGCCAAGCTCAAAGTCCCGAGGAAAGTCAGGTCGGAAATGGTCGAAGGGATCTCACCAGAAAGATGGTTATTTGATAAATCGAGGGACTCTAAAGACTTCAAGCTACCAATCTTTGAAGTAATAGACCCGGTTAGATTGTTTCCTGAAAGGTTCAGGGAAACCAATCCAATCAGACATGAAATTTCATCTGGAATTTGCCCGGTTAAAATGTTACTCGAAAGATCGAAGCTTTTAACAAGTTCTAGATGATTAGCATCGTCGTACAAGTATCCTTTCAATACAAGGGAGATATAGTCTTTGTACGGGGTGCCGATGGTTGAAAATGAGGTCCCGTTTGAAACATCCAAAACAACAGGGGTGCTCTTTTTTTGCGTCATTGCTTGAAGCTTGCATAAGCGGCGTGGTATGACACCGGAGAGATTATTCATCGACAAATCGAGAATTTGGATTGAGGGATTGCAGAGTTGAGGAGGGATGCTTCCTGAGAAAGAATTGTTCCGAAGACTGAGCACAGTCACATTGTTTAGCTTATAGCCTAAACAAGCGGGAATCTCTCCCGAAAATAAGTTGTCCCCAAGATCTAAATACGACAGGAGAGTTAATTTACACAACGACGAAGGTAGCTTTCCTGAAAACTTTCTTTCTCAAATGCAAACTTGCTAAGCGAGGTAGATTATTACCCATCGAGCTGGGAAGCTGTCCAGAAAAACTGTTATTTGATAAATCCAAAACATGCATCTTGTAAAACCTGGACGGGCAATCAGGAAGGTCACCTGACAAGTTGTTATGTGAAAGGTCGATACCGACCACAACAGAAGACCGACACAAAAAAGAAACAGGACCGGAAAAACTATTTCTTGAGAGATTAAGGTAGGATATCTCTCCAAAGAACGAGGGAATGGTTCCTTCGAGCAAATTAAAACTCAAATCAATGGCATAATACGATTTGAAAGCAACCGATAAATCAGTAGGTATTTTACCATGAAGTCTATTATGAGAGAGACTGATGAAACGAGCGTATGAAGATACGTTCCAGAACCAAAGTGGAATTGTGTCTGAAATCCCAGAACTCGACAAATCCAACTCATAAAAATTTGTTTGCATTTTAAGCCACTCTGGGAATCGAGAACCTAAGCCACAAGAAGCAAGACCGATAGTGTCCAAACGAAATGGAGGAACCCAGTTCATGCCCACGTTCAAGGTCAATGAGTTAAAGGAAAGATCTAAGTAACGCAAGCTAGAAAGGCTTACGAGATGGCTTACACCAAGATCGTGTTTTAATGAGTTCGAAGACATATCCAAGTATCTTAATTTTGAAAGCCGTCCTAGGCCTGGGTGGACGCTACCATTTAATTTATTGTTTCGAAGTTGTAACACTCTCAAAGACCTGAATACAGAAAGATCCGGAATTGATCCAGTGAATTGATTGTTGTGCACATCGAAGATGGCGAGACTTGAAGGTCTTTTAACAAAAAAGGGTAGAGAACCATTGAGCCTATTTGAGTGGAGCCTAAGTTTACTTAGACTAGAAAACATAGTGAAATCGGGCAATGAGCCGGTGAAAAGGTTGTTTTGCAAGGAGAGGGCTGTAAGCGACTCGTTTGCACAAGACAAAGAGCGGAAGATACTCACAAGATCACCTTGGAGACGATCATTATTCGACAAATCCAAGCTACGTAACCCACAAAAACTTCCCAATGAACTAGGAAGCCGACTGTCAAGGTAATTTTTGGAAAGGTCGAGATGTGAAAGAGAGCGCATTCCTCTAAATCTATTTGGAATTGAGCCAGTTAACTGGTTGGTAGATATGAACAAGCTGATTAGAGAGCTATGATTAAAAATCCAAGACCAACTAGACGAGGATGCAAGAAAGTTGGATGAAAGATCAAGGTACGCAAGTGACTTGGAGGCATTAACATTACGTCGAGAGTGACGTGTAGCATCAGGGAGATTGCATTGACGCAAGTCCAAGTGCACAAGGTGAGGTAGGTTACTCATAACATGTAGCCAATCTGTAGCTTCATCGAGGGCAGCACCATTGAAAACAAAACGCTTTAGCGAAGTTAGACGCGAAAACATGCCAAGTGTTTTTGCATACACTGAGTTATCAGAGTTTACCTCGAGTGTTTCCAATCTTGTAAGGTTTCCGATGTCTCTAAGAATTCCCATTTCTTCTACCCAATAAATGACAAGATAAAGATGTTTTAAATTGGGGAAGGATCGAATGAAACTTTGGAATCCTTTGCTGAAAGATACTGAATACAAGTCTAGATGGAGGGTAGACAAGTCTTGTAATGAAAGCGATGAAGGTTTAAGAATGAACTGCGAATCCTCCTCGCACGAAAAGCTGGAGGTTATGTTGTCTAGTAACGAAGAAAAATCAAGTTCGACTATTCTGCCAGAGAGGTTGCTGCAAGAAATGCCAGGAATATTACAGCAATCAAGGAAGGAGTAATTGTAGTGACGTCTCGTGCAGTTTGGAAGCGTGTCGAGACTAGGAAATATGTCGACAAGAAACTTTCGATCATTTTCGTGACACATTGTGGTTGTGATGTTAAGCTTTGAGCTAAAAGAAGGGTAATAAGTAGTGAAATGCAAGAGCATTCCAACTAGAAAAAACAAGCAAAAATACTGCCTGCTGCTTCCATGAATGAAACCGATTTCCGGCATTTTTTGAGAAGGAATATAATGAGTTCTTATCTGAGGTTATTTGGCACAATTATACTTGATGTTCAGTTATGCAGCAACCACAAGATTTATAAGAAAATAAACTAACATCAACTCGGAATAAAGTGCAATTATCCGTCACAAATTTATAGCAGATCAAATATGACCCGTTTATATAGGAAAGACAAAATACTATAAAAGCACGTGGTTTTTCTTTTCATAGAGTTGACTGACTTGACAAAATAGTCCAAATGAGGCACTAAAATCCTACCCCCACCTTTACGGCTTTACTTGATGACTTAACACAATCCTAAAGGTCCTTTGGCCACATATGGTCCCTGAAAATGACATCAATACCATCCCGGTAACATCGTCTTCCGTGCATAAAGGTCTAAGACTCTAAGTCAACGTCAAAGTCTCCTGTGAGACGTTGATTCTACATTAAAAACAACTTGTAGTAAAATAGTATAGTAATAACCACCCCTTTTATGAGACCATCTCGTTGGAGAATTAGGGTTAATAATTGTCGACCGCACAAAACATAAACCCTACCAAAAGTGAAAATCGATAAATATTGAATGATTCATCCAAGAATAGAAGTAGAAGAAGAATCGAAATCATATCATAATAATATTAAGAATCGAGAGAAGAAGAAATAATGAGGATAATTAGAGGTTGAGTATACCTTAAGCACGGCTACATCATCCAAGGGCTCATTAGGTTTTCTAACTTTCTTCGAGGCTAAAAATTAGACATAGATTAAAGCAATGAAGACAAAGGGTTGGATGTATATATATTAGACGTATGGTAAATGGGTTAATCAGGTCGGGTTTGTTACTCGAGTAATGGGGTTTTGGTTTAGTCGCGGGTCACATGAATTAGATGACTCGTTCCTTCATCAATAATCAAGACACCATAAAATAGTTGTAGCGACTGAAGATGTCTTCGCCTAATGGTTAAGACTTAAGACTACGTATTAGACAAAGACTAGGTGTCGTGGAATATAGGTCCAAGGTTCGAATCTCCACTCTCCTATATTGTAATGCGACTAAGTGCGCGCTTCGTTGAACCAATTATTTTTATTGTTGCAGGAATCAGAAACGCGAAGAATAACTAAAGAATCCCCGTTCAACATCGGGATATTTATTAATTTAGGTGCGAACCAACATTACATTTCTATACTTCGATCGAAACATTACAAAGTTACATCGACTATATCAAGCTAAGTATCTTCTTCGAATTCGCACCATAACCAGCACGTAAAGTGTGTCATAAGCATGAATCCAGGCACGGAAGTAGGCGACCCTCCAAGATCTCTTTAACACCATAGCACCACAAAATGCCCAAAATCCTGTAATAAAACCCAGTACAACACTGATGCATAACCCCAAATAAAATGCACGGTCGTCATCGTTTTCTTTCAGGTTTCGAGCATCTTCTACACTCGACCCTTTCGCATCTCCATCGCCTGGACACTTATCTGGAAGTGGTTCACCACAAAGCCCGGGATTTCCGGCAAACGTTGAAGCATTGAAGCCTTGAATCTGAGTTCCGGACGGAATTCTTCCTGAAAGATTGTTGTTTGCCAAGCTCAAAGTCCCGAGGAAATTCAGGTCGGAAATGGTTGAAGGGATCTGTCCAGAAAAATGGTTATCGGATAAATCCAGGGACTCTAAGGACTCCAATCGACCAATCTTGGAGATGATAGACCCGCTTAGATTATTTCCTGAAATATTCAGGGAAATCAATCCCGTCAGACATGAAATTTCAGCTGGAATTCCTCCGGTTAAACTGTTGCTCGAAAGATCCAAGATTTTTACGAGTTCCAGATGATTATCATTATCATACAAGTGTCCTTTCAATACAAGGGAGATATAGTCTTTGTATGGGGTGTCAATGGTTGAAATTGTTCTGTTTACAACAGGTTCCAAAATAGCAGGATGGCGGCTATTTGGCTGTGTCATTGCTTGAAGCTTGCATAAGCATTGTGGTATGACACCAGAGATATTATTCGTCGATAAATCAAGAATTTGGATAGAGGGATTGCAGAGTTGTCGAGGGATGCTTCCTGAGAAGGAATTGTTTCGAAGACTGAGAACAGTCATCGTGTTTAGCTTATCCCCCAAGCATGCGGGTATCTCTCCCGAAAATAAGTTGTCTCCAAGATCTAAATATGACAAAGAGGTTAAGCTACACAAGAACAAAGGTAGGTTTCCTGAAAAATTGTTATTTCTCAAATGCAAATACTCTAAGTGATCAAGATTACCCAGCGAGCTAGGAAGTTGTCTCGAAAAGCGATTACTTGATAAATCCAAAACCAACACCCCCCCAAACTCGGGCCAGCAATCAGGAAGCTCACCTGAAAACTTGTTATGCGAAAGGTCGATATGGGACTTATAACTGAACTTATCAGAACCTGAACACAAAAAAGAAATAGGACCAGAGAAACTATTTCTTGAGAGATCTAGATACGATATACCTTCGGATTCCAAGCTGAAAAAACTTAAGAAATCAGTAGGTAATTTACCATGAAGTCTGTTATCAGAGAGATCGATGGAATGACCTTTCGAAGATAGTTTCCAGAACCAAAATGGTATTTTGCCTGAAATCCCAGAATTTGACAAATCCAACGAGGAATAATTTGTCTGTGTTCTAAGCCACTTCGGGAACTGAGAACCTAAGCCACACGAAGCAAGACCTATAGTATCCAAACGAAATGGAGGAATCCAACTCGAGCCAACGTTCAAGGTTAATGAGTTAAAAGAAAGATCTAAGTATCTCAAGTAAGAAAGGTTTCCGAGATAGCTGATATCAAGATCGTCTTTTAATGAGTTTGAAGAAACATCCAAGTGTCTAAGCACTGAAAGTTGTCCTAGGCCCGGGTGCACGCTACCATTTAATTTGTTGTTTTGAAGTTTTAACACTTTCAAAGACCTAAATACAGAAAGATCGGGGACTGATCCGATAAGTTTATTGTTGTGCATATCAAAGATGGTCAGACTCGAAGGTCTATTGACAAAAGAGGGCAAAGTCCCATTGAGCCTGTTTGAGTGGAGGCTGAGTTTACTTAGACAAGAAAACATGGTGAAATCAGGCAAGGAGCCACTAAATAGGTTCCTATTTAGGGAGAGGGTTGCGAGCGACTCGTTTGCGCAAGACAAAGACCGGAAAATGCTGGTAAGATCACCTTGGAGATAATTTATGGAGACATCCAAAAAACGTAAGCCACAGTTGATGAGAGAGCGGTGATTGAAAATCCAAGACCAACTAGACGAGGATTTGAGATTGTTGTCTGAAAGATCGAGGTACACAAGTGACCTTGAGGAATTAACACCACGTCGAGAGTGACGTACAACATCAGGAAGATTGCATTGAGTCAATTCCAGGTGCACAAGGCGAGGTAGGTTACTCACAACATGGACCCAATCTTTAGCTTCAGAGAGGTTAACAAGGTTGAGAACTAAGTGCTTTAGTGAAGTGAGATGCGAAAACATGACAAGTGTTTTTGCATACATTGATGAGTAATCAGAGTATACCTCGAGTGTTTCCAATCTTGTAAGGTTTCCAATGTCTCTAGGAATTCTCATTTCGTCTACCCAAAAACTGTCAAGATGAAGATGTTTTAAATTGGGGAAGGATCGAATGAAACTTTGGAATCCTTTACTGAAAGATACTGAATACAACTCCAGATGCAGGCTAGACAAGTCTTGTAATGAAAGCGATGAAGGTTTCAGAACAAACGGGGGTTCGTAGCACGGAAAGGAGTAGAGTAACGAAGATAGATCAAGGCTAATTATTCTGCTAGTAAGGTTGCTGCAAGATATGCCAGGCCTATTGCAGCAGTCAATGAAGGAGTCATTGTCGAGCCTCGTGCACGCTGGAAGTATGTCAAGAAGAAACTTTAGATCATTTTCGTTACAAGTTGTGGTTGTGGTGTTAAGCTTTGAGCCAAAAGAAGGGTAATAAGTAGTGAAATGCAAGAGCATTCCAACAAGAAAAAACAAGCAAAAATACTGCCTGCTTCCATGAATGAAACCGATTTCCGACATTTTTTGAGGAATAATGAGGTTATTTGCCACAAGGTTATGCAACCACAAGATTTATAGGAAAATAAACTAACATCAGCTCGGAATAAAGTGGAATTATCCGTCATAAATTTATAACGGATCAAATAAATATGACCCGTTTACATAGAAAAGACAAAACACTACAAAAGCACATAAATTTTCTTTTCTTTTCTACATAAATGAGAGTATTTGACCTGTTATAACAATGACAGATACCTCTGTCACAACATAGAGTTGACTGACTTGACAAAATAGTCCAAATGAGGCACTAAAATCCTACCCCCACCTTTACGGCTTTACTTGACTGACTTAACACAATCCTAAAGGTCCTTTGGCCACATATGGTCCCTGAAAATGACATCAACACCATCCCGGTAACATCGTCTTCCGTGCACAAAGGTCTAAGACTCTAAGTCAACGTCAAAGTCTCCTGTGAGACATCTATTCTACATTAAAAACTACTTGTAGTAAAATAGTACTCGTAGTAATAACCGCCCCTCTTATGAGACCATCTCGTTGGAGAATTAGGGTTAACTGTCGACCACATGAACAAAACATAAACCTTACCAAAAGTGAAAATCGATAAATACTGAATGATTCATCGAAGAATAGAAGTAGAAGAAGAATCAAAATCACATCATAATAATATTAAGAATTGAGAGAAGAAGAAGAAATAATGAGGATAATTAGAGGCTGAGTATATATACCTTAAGCACGGCTACATCATCCAAGCGCTCATTAGGGTTTCTTCGAGGCTGAAAATTAGACATAGATTAAAGCAACGAAGGCGAAGGGTTGGATGTATATATATTAGAGGTGGTAAATGGATTAATCAGGTCGGGTTTGTGACTCGGGTAATGGGCTTTTGGTTCAGTCGTGGGTCACATGAATTAGACAACGCGTTCCTTCATCAATAATCAAGACACCATAAAATAGTTGTCGCGAATGAAGATTTTTTGACCTAGTGATTAAAATTAGGTACCGTGGACTATATATAGGTCCCAGGTTCGAATCCTCACTCCTCTTTATTGTAATGCGACTAAGTGCGCGCTTCGTTGATAAAAAAAATAGTTGTCGCGAGAATCAGAAACATGACGAATAACTAAAGAATCCTTGTTCAACATCGAGATATTTATTGATTTAGGAGTGGGCAACATTACATTTCGAAACATTACAAACTCACATTGACTATATCAAGCTAAGTATCGTCTTCGAATTCGGACCATAACCAGCACGTAAAGCGTGTCATAAGCGTGAATCCAGGCACGAAAGTAGGCAACTCTCCAAGATCTCTTTAACACCAGAGCACCACAAAATGCCCAAAATCCTGTAATAAAACCCAGTACAACACTTATGCATAACCCCAAATAAAATGCACGGTCGTCGTCGTTTTCTTTCAGGTTTCGAGCATCTTCTACACTCGACCCTTTCCTGTCTCCATCGCCTGGACACTTATCTGAAAGTGGTTCACCACAAAGCCCGGGATTTCCGGCAAACGTTGAAGCATTGAAGCCTTGAATCTGAGTTCCGGACGGAATTCTTCCTGAAAGATTGTTGTTTGCCAAGCTCAAAGTCCCGAGGAAATTCAGGTCAGAAATGGTTGAAGGGATCTCTCCGGAAAGATGGTTATTTGATAAATCGAGGGATTCTAAAGACTTCAAGGCACCAATCTTGGAGGTGATCGACCCGGTTAGATTATTTACCGAAAAGTTCAGGGAAACCAATCCAATTAGACATGAAATTTCAGCTGGAATTTGCCCGGTTAAATTGTTGCTCGAAAGATCCAAGATTTTAACAAGTTCCAGATGATTAGCATCATCATACAAGTGTCCTTTCAATACAAGGGAGATATAGTCTTCGTATGGGGTGCCGATGGTTGAATTTGTCGTGTTTGCTACAGGTTCCAAAATAGCAGGATGGTGGCTGTTTTGCTGTGTCATTGCTTGAAGCTTGCATAAGCATTGTGGTATGACACCAGAGATATTATTCGTCGATAAATCAAGAATTTGGATAGACGGATTGCAGAGTTGGCGAGGGATGCTTCCTGATAAGGAATTGTTTCGAAGACTGAGAACAGTCATCATGTTTAGCTTATCCCCCAAGCACGCGGGTATCTCTCCCGAAAATAAGTTGTCTCCAAGATCTAAATATGACAAAGAGGTTAAGCTACACAAGAACAAAGGTAGGTTTCCTGAAAAATTGTTATTTCTCAAATGCAAATACTCTAAACGATCAAGATTACCTATTGATCTAGGAAGTTGTCCCGAAAAGTTGTTATTTGATAAATCCAAAACCAACACCCACTTAAACTCGGACCAGCAATCAGGAAGATCACTTGAAAACTTGTTATGCGAAAGGTCGATATGGGACTTATAACCGAACTTATCAGAACCTGAACACAGAAAAGAAATAGGACCAGAGAAACTATTTCTTGAGAGATCCAGATACGATATACCTTCGGATTCCAAGCTGAAAACACTTAAGAAATCAGTGGGTAATTTACCATAAAGTCTGTTATCAGAGAGATCGATGGAATGACCTTTCGAAGATAGTTTCCAGAACCAAAATGGTATTTTGCCTGAAATCCCAGAGTTTGACAAATCCAAAAAGGAATAATTTGTTTGTGTTCTAAGCCACTTCGGGAACTGAGAACCTAAGCCACACGAAGCAAGACCTATAGTATCCAAACGAAATGGAGGAACCCAACTCGAGCCCACATTCAAGGTGAATGAGTTAAAGGAAAGATCTAAGTAACGCAAGCGAGAAAGGTTTGCGAAAAGGCTAATACCAAGATCATCTTTTAATGAGTTTGAAGAAATATCCAATTGTCGAAGCATTGAAAGTTGTCCTAGCCTTGGGTGCACGGTACCATTTAGTCCGTTGTTTTGAAGCCGCAAAACTTTCAAAGACCTAAATACAGAAAGATCCGGAATTGGTCCGGTAAGTTGATTGTTGTGCACATCGAAGATGACCAGACTCGAAGGTCTTTTAAAGTAAGTGGGAAGTGAACCATTCAGCCTGTTTGAGTGGAGGCTAACTTTACTTAGACTAGAAAACATAGTGAAATCAGGCAGTGAGCCACTGAAAAGGTTCTTGTGCAGGGAGATAGTTGTAAGCGACTCGTTTGAACAAGACAAAGAGCCGAAGATACTCACAAGATCACCCTGCAAACGATGATTATTCGACACATCCAAGCTACGTAACCCACAACAACTTCCCAATGAACTAGGAAGTCGACCTTCAAGTCTATTTTTAGAAAGGTCAAGATGTGAAAGGGAACGCATCCCTCTGAATCTATTTGGAACCGACCCAGTGAATAGGTTGTTAGATATAAACATGGTAGTAAGAGAGCTATGATTGAAAATCCAAGACCAAATAGACGAGGATGCAAGATTGTTCTCCGAAAGATCAAGGTACGCAAGTGATGACTTGGAGGAATTAACACTACGTCGAGAGTGACGTGTAGCATCAGGGAGATTGCATTGACTCAAGTCCAAGTGCACAAGGTGAGGTAGGTTACTCACAACATGGACCCAATTCGTAGCTGCACTGAGGTCAATACTATTGAAAACAAGACGCTTTAGCGAAGTGAGACACGAAAACATACCAAATGTTTCTGCATACATGTTTCCAATCTTGTAAGATTTCCGATGTCTCTAAGAATCCCCATTCCTTCGTCCTGAAAATAACTGTCGAGATAAAGATGTTGTAAATTGGGGAAAAATCGAATGAAACCTCGGAATCCTTTACTGAAAGATACTGTATACAAGTTCAGATACAGGCTAGACAAGTCTTGTAATGAAAGCAGTGAAGGTTTCAGAACAAACGAGACTTCGTAGCACGGAAAGGAGTAGAGTAACGAAGATAGATCAAGGCTAATTATTCTGTCAGTAAGGTTGCTGCAAGATATGCCAGGCTTATTACAGCAGTCAAGGAAGGAGTCATTGTCGAGCCTCGTGCACTCTGGAAGTACGTCGAGAAGAAACATTCGATCATTTTCGTCACATCTTGTGGTTGTGGTGTCAAGTTTTGAGCTAAAAGAAGGGTAGTAAGTAGTGAAATGCAAGAGCATTCCAACAAGAAAACACGAGCAAAAATACTGCCTTCCATGAATGAAACCGATTTCCGGCATTTTTTTGAGGAATAATGAGGTTATTTGCCACAAGTATACTTGATGTTCAGTTAAGCAACCATAAGATTTATAGGAAAATAAACTAACATCAGCTCGGAATAAAGTGCAATTATCCGTCACAAATTTATCACAGATTAAATATGATATGACCCATTTACATAGAAAAGACAGAATACTACAAAAGCACGTGGATTTTCTTTTCTACATAAATGAGAGTATTTGACCGTTATAACAAGGACGGATACCTATGTCACAACAGAGAGTAGGTGTCATAACAAAGAGACGAGGTGAGTTGACTGACTTGACACAATCGTCCAAATGAGCCATAACAAAATCCTGCCCCCACCTTTGCTTTACTTTACTTTACTTGACTGACTTAACCCAATCCTAAAGGTCCTAAAAATGACATCAACACCATCCCAGTAACATCGTCTTGCGTGCACAAAGGTCTAAGACAACGTCAAAGTCTCCTGTGAGACGTCGATTCTACATTAAAAACTACTTGTAGTAGTAAAATAGTAGTAATAACTACCCTTTTATGAGACCATCTCGTTGGAGAATTAGGGTTAACTATCGACCGCACAAAACATAAACCCTACCAAAAGTGAAAATCGAAGTAGAAGAATCGAAATCATATCATAATAATATTAGGAATCGAGAGAAGAAGAAGAAATAATGAGGATAATTAGAGGTTGAGTACCTTAAGCACGGCTACATCATCCAAGGGCTCATTAGGTTTTCTTCGAGGCTGAAAATTAGACATAGATTAAAGCAATGAAGGCAAAGGGTCGGATGTATATATTAGAGGTGGTAAATGGGTTAATCAGGTCGGGTTTGTGACTCGGGTAATGGGGTTTTGGTTTAGTCGCGGGTCAAATGAATTAGACAGCTCGTTCCTTCGTCAATAATCAAGACACCATAAAATAGTTGTCACGATCGAAGATGTGATTAGGTACCGTGGACTATAGATCCCATGTTCGAATGATTGAATCCACTCCTATATTGTAATTTGACTAAGTGCGCGCTTCGTTGATAAAAAAAATTGTTGTCGCGGGAATCAGAAACACGAAGAATAACTAAAGAATCCTCGTTCAACATCGGGATATTTATTGATTTAGTAGTGGAGCAACATTACATTTCTATACTTCGATCAAAACATTACAAAGTTACATCGACTATATCAAGCTATGTATCGTCTTCGAATTCGGACCATAACCATCACGTAAAGCGTGTCATAAGCATGAATCCAGGCACGAAAGTAGGCGACCCTCCAAGATCTCTTTAACACCAGAGCACCACAGAATGCCCAAAATCCTGTAATAAAACCGAGTACAACACTTATGCATAAACCCAAATAAAATGAACGGTCATCGTCGTTTTCTTTCAAGTTTTGAAGATCTTCATTTACACTTGACCCTTTCCCGTCTCCGTCGCCTGGACACTTATCTGGAAGTGGTTCACCACAAAGCCCGGGATTCCCAGCAAATGTTGAAGCATTGAAGCCTTGAATCTGAGTTCCGGATGGAATTCTTCCCGAAAAGTTGTTGTTTGCTAAGCTCAAAGTCCCGAGGAAATTCAGGTTGGAAATGGTTGAAGGGATCTCTCCAGAAAGATGGTTGTTTGACAAATCCAAGGACTCCAAGGACTCCAAGCTACCAATCTTAGAGGTGATAGACCCGCTTAGATTATTTCCTGAAAAGTTCAGGGAAATCAATCCCGTCAGACAAGAAATTTCAGCTGGAATTTCTCCGGTTAAACTGTTACTCGAAAGATCCAAGATTTTAACGAGGTCCAGACATTTAGCATAACTGTACAAGTGTCCTTTCAGTAAAAAGGAGATATAGTCTTTGTATATGCTGAAGTAAGCTACAATCTTTGTCTTTGTACAAGGGTTGTCATAGAATAACGGTGTCATAACTGTCATTGCTTGAAGCTTGCATAAGCACTGAGGTATGACACCAGAAAGATTATTCATCGATAAATCAAGAATTTGGATATCGGTATTGCAGAGTTGGGGAGGGATTCTTCCGGAGAAGGAATTGTTTCGAAGACTGAGAGCATTCAGTGTGTCTGACGACATATTCCCCAAGCACGCGGATATCTCACCAGAAAATAAGTTGTCTCCGAGATCTAAATATACCAAATTGGTCAAGTTACACAAGGACAAAGGTAGCTTTCCTGAAAAGTTATTATTTCCCAAATGCAAACATTGTAAGCCAGATAGATTACTCAGTGAGCTAGGAAGCTGTCCCGAAAAGTTGTTGTCTGATAAATCCAAACCCAACACCCCCGAAAGCTCGGACCAGCAATCAGGAAGACCACCTGAAAACTTGTTCTGCGAAAGGTCGATATGGGACCTATAGCTGAACTTATTAGAACCTGAACACAAAAAAGAAATAGGACCGGAGAAACTATTTCTTGAGAGATCCAGATGCGTTATATCACTGAAGAATGGGGGAGTGTTATCTTCCGGAAGCTTATTATCACTGAATAAATCAGTAGATAATTTACCATGAAGTCTGTTACCAGAGAGACTAATGTAAGAAGCTTCCGAAGATAGGTTCCAGAACCAATATGGTATTGTGCCTGAAATCCCAGTATTTGACAAATCCAACCAAGAATAATTTGTTTGCGTTCTAAGCCATTCTGGGAACCGAGAACCTAAGCCACAAGAAGCAAGACCTATAGTGCTTAGACAAAATGGAGGAACCCAACTCGAGTTCACATTCAAGGTCAATGAGTTAAAGGAAAGATCTAAGTAACTTAAGTAAGAAAGATTTCCGAGATGGCTAATACCAAGGTCATCTTCTAATGAGTTTGAAGAAACATCAAAGTGGCTGAGCATTGAAAGTTGTCCTAGACCTGGAAGCCGACTTTTAAGGTAATTTTGAGAAAGGTCGAGATGTGAAAGAGAACGCATTCCTCCGAGTTCATCAGGCACTGACCCAGTGAACTGGTTGTTATATATGGACAAGCTAACTAGAGAGCTATGATTGAAAATCCAAGACAAACTAGACGAGGATGAGAGATTGTTAGATGAAAGATCGAGGTAAACAAGTGACTTGGAGGAATTAATACTAGGTGGTCGAGAGTGACGTGTAGCATCAGGAAGATTGCATAGAATCAATTCTAGGTGCACAAGGCGAGGTAGATTACTCACAACATGAAGCCAATCAGTAGCTTCATCGAGGGCAACACCACTGAGAATGAGGCGCTTTAGTGAAGTGAGACGCGAAAACATGCCAAGTGTTTCTGCGTACATTGAGCTAAAAAAAGCGTATACTTCAAAAGTTTCTAGTTTTGTAAGGTTTCTGAGTGCTTGAGGAATCGCCATCTCTCCTTCCCCAGACACGACATAAAGATGTAGTAAATTGGGGAAAGAATGAATGAAACTTTGGAATCCTTTGCTAAAAGATACTGCATCCAAGTCTAGATGCAGGCTAGACAAGTCTACTAATGAAAGTAGTGAAGGTTTAAGAATGAACTGCAAATCCTCCTCGCACGAAAAGCTGGAGGTTATGTTGTATAGTAACGGAATAAAATCGAGTTCAATTATTCTGCCAGAGAGGTTGCTGCAGGAAATGCCAGGAATATTACAACAGTCAAGGAAGGAGTAAAGGAAGGAGTAATTGTAGTGACGTCTCGTGCAGTTTGGAAGCGTGTCGAGACTAGAAAATATGTCTAGAAGAAACTTTCGATCATTTTCCTGACACATTGTGGTTGTGGTGTGAAGTTTTGAGCTAAAAGAAGGGTAATAAGTAGTGAAATGCAAGAGCATTCCAACTAGAAAAAACAAGCAAAAATACTGCCTGCTTCCATGAATGAAACCGATTTCCGGCATTTTTTGAGGAGGAATAAGTGTACTCGATGTTTAGTTATGCAACCACAAGTGTTGTTGATATTTGTAGGAAAATAAACAGCCATCAACTTTGAATAATAACATGACCAAATACTATCGATTACAACCAGAAATCATTACGCCACACGGGCCACTTCGAAAAGACTAAAAATGAGTAAAAATAGACTATAAACACTAAATAACGTGTACGACATCTTTATAGTCAGGATCGAACCCTCAACTTCATAACAAAGAGACGAGGTGAGTTGACTGACTCGACACAATCATCCAAATTAGTAATGCAATTCTAAAGGTTCTCTGGCCACATATTTAGCCTGAAAATGACATCAACACCATCCTAGTAACATCGTCTTCCGTGCACAAAGGTCTAAGACTACGTCAAAGTCTCTTGTGAGACGTCGATTCTACATTAAAAACTACTTGTAGTAAAATAGTAATAACCACCCTTTTATGAGGCTATCTCATCGGAGAATTAGGGTTAACTATCGACAGCACAAAAACATAAACCTTGCTAAAAGTGAAAATCGTTAAATATTGAATAATTCATCGAAGAATAGAAGTAGAAGAAGAGTCGAAATCAAATCATAATAATATTAGGAATCGAGAGAAGAAGAAATAATGAGGATAATTAGAGGTTGAGTATACCTTAAGCATACACGGCTACATCATCCAAGGGCTCATTAGGTTTTCTTCGAGGCTGAAAATTAGACATACATTAAAGCAATGAAGGCAAAGGGTTGGATGTATATATATTAGAGGTGGTAAATGGGTTAATCAGGTCGGGTTTGTGACTCGGGTAAGGTCTAGGTAGGGTCATTTCGAGTTCAAAGTCACATGTATGTAATGGGGTTTTGGTTCAGTCGCGGGTCACATGAATTAGATGACTCGTTCCTTCATCAATAATCAAGATACCATAAAATAGTTGACGCGATTGAAGATGTTTTGACCTAGTGGTTAAGATTATGTACCGTGGACTACAGGTCCCAGGTTCGAATCTCGTCCTCTATATTGTAATACGACTAAGTGCGTGCTTCGTTGACAGAAAACAAAAAAAGTTGTCGCGGGAATCAGAAACATGACGAATAACTAAAGAATCCTCGTTCAACATCGGGATATTTATTGATTTAGGTGTGAAGCAACATTACATTTTCTATACATCGATCGAAACATTACAAAGTTACATCGACTATATCAAGCTAAGTACGTACTATCAAGCTAAGTATCGTCTTCGAATTCGGACCATAACCAGCACGTAAAGCATGTCATAAGCATGAATCCAGGCACGAAAGTAGGCAATTCTCCAAGATCTCTTTAACACCAGAGCCCCACAAAATGCCCAAAATCCTGTAATAAAACCCAGTACAACACTTATGCATAACTCCAAATAAAATGCACGATCATCATCGTCATTTTCTTTCGGGTTTCGAGCATCTTCTACATTCGACCCTTTCCCATCTCCATCGCCTGGACACTTATCTGGAAGTGGTTCACCACAAAGCCCGGGATTTCCGGCAAATGCTGAAGCATTGAAGCCTTGAATCTGAGTTCCGGATGGAATTCTTCCTGAAAAGTTGTTGTTTGCTAAGCTCAAAGTCCCGAGGAAATTCAGGTCGGAAATGGTCGAAGGGATCTCTCCAGAAAGATGGTTATTTGATAAATCGAGGGATTCTAAAGACTTCAAGGCACCAATCTTGGAGGTGACAGACCCGGTTAGATTATTTCCTGAAAAGTTGAGCGAAACCAATCCTGTAAGACACAAAATTTCAGCTGGAATTTGCCCGGTTAAACTGTTCCTCGAAAGATCCAAGCTTTTAACGAGTTCCAGATGATTAGCATCATCGTACAAGTATCCTTTCATTACAAGGGAGATATAGTCTTTATATGGCGTTTCTAAGGTCGAAAATGTCCCATTAGTATCATATGTAACGACAGGAATGCTCTTTTTCTGCGTCATTGCTTGAAGCTTGCATAAGCACCGTGGTATGACACCTGAGATATTATTCATCGACAAATCGAGAATTTGGATAGACGAGTTGCAGAGTTGGCGAGGGATACTTCCAGAGATAGAATTGTTTCGAAGACTGAAAACAGTCATCTTGTTTAGCGTATCCCCCAAGCACACGGGTATCTCTCCAGAAAATAAGTTGTCTCCGAGATCGAAATATGTCAAACCGGTCAAGTTACACAAGGACAAAGGTAGCTTTCCGGAAAAGTTATTCTTTCTCAAATGCAAACTCGCTAAGTTGGTTAGATTACCCAACGAGCGAGGAAGCTGTCCCGAAAAGTTGTTATTTGATAAATCCAAAACAATAACCATCCGCAACTTAGACCAGCAATCGGGTAAGTCTCCCGAGAAGTTGTTGTGTGAAAGGTCGACACCAATCACAGAAGGATATCGACACAGAAAAGAAACCGGACCAGAGAAACTATTTCTTGAGAAATTCAGATAGTATCCATCTCCAAAGAACGACGGAATGGCTCCCTCGAGCAAATTAAAGCTCAAGTCGATGGCAGTATACTTGCTGAAAACAATCGCTGAATCAGTAGGTAATTCACCATGAAGTCTGTTACGAGACAGACTGATGAAATTAGCTTTCGAAGATATGTTCCAAAACCAAAATGGGATTGTGTCCGAAATCCCAGAATTCGATAAATCCAACCGATAATAATTTGTTTGCGTTCTGAGCCAGTGTGGAAACCGAGAACCTAAGCCACAAGAAGCGAGACCTATAGACTGCAAACGAAATGGAGGGACCCAACTTGAGCCCACGTTCAAGCTCAACGAGTTAGACGAAAGATCCAAGTAATTCAAGTTGGAGAGGTTTACGAGATGACTAATACCAAGATCATCTTTTAATGAGTTCGAAGAAATATCCAAGTATCTTAATTTTGAAAGTTGTCCTAGGCCCGGGTGGACGCTACCATTTAATTTGTTGTTTCGAAGTTGTAACACTTTCAAAGACCTAAACACGGAAAGATCAGGCACGGATCCAATAAGTTCATTGTTGTGCACGTCGAAGATGGTCAGACTCGAAGGTCTTTTAAAAAAAGATGGCAGAGAACCATTGAGCCTGTTTGAGTGGAGGCTAAGTTTACTTAGCCTCGAAAACATAGTGAAATCGGGCAGTGAACCGATAAATCGGTTCTTGTGCATGGAGAGGGTTGTAAGCGACTCGTTTGCACAAGACAAGTCGCGGAATATACTCACAAGATCACCCTGGAGACGATGATTATTCGACACATCCAAGCTACGTAACCCACAAAGACGTCCCAACGAACTAGGAAGCCGACTTTCAAATCTATTATAAGAAAGGTCGAGATGTGAAAGGGAACGCATACCTCGAAATTCATTTGGAATCGACCCAGTTAACCGGTTTGCAGATATGAAAAGGCTGTTAAGAGAGCTACGATTGAAAATCCAAGACCAAATAGACGAGGATGCGAGTTTGTTGTCTGAAAGATCGAGGTACTCAAGTGACTTTGAGGAGTTAACATTACGTCGAGAGTGACGTGTAGCATCAGGGAGATTGCATTGACTCAAGTCCAAGTGCACAAGGTGAGGTAGGTTACTCACAATATCGACCCAATCCGTAGCTTCGTTGAGGGGAAGACCGGTAAGAACTAAACGCTTTAGTGAAGTGAGACGCGAAAAAATTCCAAGTTGTGTTTTTCCATGCCCTGAGTAATAATCATAGCTTTCGCTGTTTAACTCGAGCGTTTCCAATTTTGTAAGGTTTCCTACTACTTGAAGAACTTTACTTCCTACTTTCCCGTAAGAGTCGAGATAAAGATGTCGTAAATTGGGGAAAAGATGAACGAAGCTTCGGAACCCGTTAATGAAGTCTACTCCACCAAGCTCAATGTGCAGGGTAGACAAATGTTGTAATGAAAGCGGTGAAGGTTTTAGAACGACAACTGAGTATCCGTTGCACGAAAAGCCAGAGTAAAGTAACGAAGATAGATCAAGGTCGACTATTCTGCCAGAGCGATTGCTGCATGAAATGCCAGGCAAGTTACAACAGTCAAGGAAGGAGTCATTGTCGAGCCTCGTGCAGTCTGGAAGTATGTCGACAAGAAACTTTCGATCATTTTCGTTACACCTTGTGGTTGTGGTGTGAAGTTTTGAGCTAAAAGAAGGGTTAGAAGTAGTGAAATGGAGGAGCAGTCCAACTAGAAAAAGCAAGCAAAAATACTGCCTGCCATGAACGAAACCGATTTCCGACATTTTTTGAGAAGGAATGATAAGTTATCTGAGGTCATTTAACATGTACAAGCGCGCTAGCAAACTTATATATATGAACTGAAATGAATTGAACTGAAGTGAGCTGAAAAAAAGTCGTAATTCTAGTAGTACTTGACTGACTTGACTCAATCCTAAAGGTCAATAATGCAACCCCACCTTTCATAGTTATCTCCACTACATGCCAAACTCCAAAGTCATTGTCAAAGTCAAAGTCAAAGGGTCTAGTTGAATGTCATTTTCCTGGTCTAAATCATGCCTTAAAAATAGAGCTGATCATAGACGGTACCGTCCGACTGATCCGTCCCGTCAGGTCCAAAATTTTAGCGGATGGACACAATATTTTTAAATATATACAAAGGTCCAGCCCGGGAACCCATCCCTAACCCACTAGTCTGCTTGTTCATAGGCCAAAATTTCACTCTTAACCCGGCTATGTCCGGCCCGAACCTGCAAATGATCACCTCTACCTAAAAATACCTAATAAAGTTGATAAATATAGGCAAACTGAGTCACTCTATAAGACTCCCTTCATCCCAATTTTATCGTCTCATTTTCTCAGTTTGGTCTTGTTTCTTTTCGACTCAACAGAAGTGGACTCAACGGTACTAGAGTGGAATGGTTTGAAATGTGATACTTAGCAATAATAACAAGATTAACGAAAAAGAGTCGCACAAAATCTTCTGTGAGACGGTATTTCTTGTTAACAATTTTCATCGAGGTGACATGGTGGAGTGACTACAAGTAGCCCTAGAAGAAGGATTAGTATTAATAGTAATGAATGAACTTGAATGATCAACATTATCCCTTTTCATAGCCCTATACACATGATCTAATCCTTCTTCTATCAACTCTAAAACTGTTTGTGGCATTGGTGGCATGTTTATGTCGATTGTCCCATCGAACATCTTCACCACTTCTCCCATCGACGGCCTTGTCGACACCTCGTCTTGGATGCACCAAAACGCGATCTTTAGTGCCCTTGTGAGCTCTTCCTCATCGATGGCTCCTCCTAGTCGCTTATCGACTACTTTCATGCATTTGTCGCTCACCATTTCCTACATCAAAACAACGGGTTAGTCAGTTATGACTTATGTTACTCAGACGCGATTGCAAGTTAGCCCTGTCAATGTGAAGTGTCGAAGTAACTTATGATGAGTTTCCACTCGAGAGTTCTGAGATATTGAGGGCTGCCAGGATTCGAACTCGTGACCTTTGGTCACGCAATCTTTCTGATACCAGGTTAGATGAATCATCTCAATTATTACGTACCTTGTAGGCCCACCCAGGGTAAAAGAAATCCTCGGCGCCATATGACATGTCGAGGTTCCTCCGTCCACCAATGATCTCGAGCAATAGCATTCCATAGCTATAAACATCGGCTTTAACGGTTATTGGTCGATTACTAATCCACTCCGGAGCTAAGTACCCACGAGTACCTCGAACCATGGTAACGACTTGCGAATTCTCTCTCGCCATCATTTTGGCTAGTCCAAAATCCGAGACCTTAGGGCAGAAATTCTCGTCTAGTAGGATGTTTTCCGGTTTTATATCGCAGTGGATTATTCGGTTCCTACATTGCTCATGGAAGTAGGCTATCCCTTGTGCCGTACCCAACGCAATGTTGTATCGTGTTGGCCAATCGAGCACAATCTCTTTCGAGTAATTTGGAACGAATATCCATTTGTCTAGTGACCCGTTTGTCATGAACTCGTAAACCAACAACCTAAACATTTAACACATTTTCATGTCAGTAACACAAATTCTTGTTTAAGACAGGTAAAACACAGTAAAATGAGACAAGAGTCATGTACCTTCGCGAGCCCTCGGAGCAGTAGCCGCAAAGCCGAACCAAATTCATATGATGCATAGATCCAATGACATTGACTTCGGTAATGAATTCCCTTTCTCCATGAGGCAAAACTTTGTCAAGTTTCTTAACTGCAATGAACGTCCCGTCTCCTATGTCTCCTTTGTAAACTGTCCCGAACCCACCTACCATTTTAAGTCATAGAACTATCGATCATTAGCCAAATTAATGAACACAACATAATCAACTGGTAACAGATTGTTCTAACTTAATCAGACATCTCAAGTTCAAGCTCTAGGACCATGACTCCAAAACAAAAGACACAAACCCACCTAACATTTTCGATCATACAACTATCATTAGCCAAATCAATGAACACAAGCACGCATACATAATCAACTGGTAACAGGTTGTTCTAACTTAATCAGACGTCTCGAGTTCGAGCTGTAGGAACATGACTCTAAAACAAAAGACACAAAACAGAGTCCTCTGTTTTTTCCCTATGTTTTCAAAGAACATACTTTCATACCTCTTCCTAGCAATTGGGAGAAATGAGAAGTACAATGTTGCAAATCGCGGTAAGTGAAGCTAATCGGAGCACCCGAGAACACAAGTGAACTCTCCATTGCCCTCTTCAATGACCTCCTCCTATGCACATTATAGTAAAGCAACAAACACAACAACCCAATCAACACTCCCATACTCAATGTTATAGGAATGATCAATGCCTTCTCATGTGCACTTCTATCTCCCTCTCCTCCTCCATTCCTCGACGACACTCCAAAATCCGACTCATTAGCCAACCCCTTGACGAAAAGGGTTGAACTCGGGTCTTGAAACCCGCCAAAATCCAACCTTTTCAACACCCAACAATAGGGTTTCTCCTCATTCAACCCGTACACGGACGCAACACATTCGCAATTGTCTAAACAAGCCTCACCACACTTTGAAATCGTACCCGTGTCACTGTAGTTTGCAATGACCGACTCATCGGAGAAGTAGTAATTCGCTTGTTGGACCGCGTTCATCTTGAACTCGGACGTCTTATTCCCTCGTTTTCTATCACATTTCCCGGTCAATGTTGAGTTTTCAAAGCACCTGTCTGTTAGAAATATGAGAAAGATTGAATATTATTGAAAATTGAACACGTTATACACCTGGTTGTACAATGTACAAGCATTGTACAATCAAGGCAGAGTTATTGAGCTTTTTTATATATTTTCTGAGCTTATACAAGTTTCTGAGCTAATTTTTATGTGATTTAACTCGACAACTTTATACTAAATCTCAGAAAATTTATAGCAAAACTCGAAACCTTTGTAATAAAGCTGAAAATCATAAAATCAGTTGTACATAGAGTTATATACAACTGGTTGTATAATCTTCTCATAGGGTATAATACTAACCGTCATTTTCCCCTCCAGTCACGGTCCCAACCAAACAAGAACAAGAGAAGTTCGTCTTGGTCCGGTCCAACACACATATACCGTTCCCACATATACCGGCAATGTCACACGGGTTAGACACGGCGGCCCACTCAGACACCCACTGACGCGACCCATTCACGTCGTTGTCCCACTTATACAACCTCAAATTCCCGTTCTCCTCCAAAACCAACCGTCTCAAGACCGTCGCAGTCACATATGATGTTGATATCGATCTATTATACAATAACCCCGTGTCGTCCCTATCGTTCTTGTACACATAGACCGCCCCATTAGACGACCCTGGACCGTAAACAACACCAAAACTACCCTTCTCGTCCAAGATCGCAACCACATCACCCGTCACATTCGAGATATCCGGTCCGGCCCAATATGAGTAGTTCGACCCGGAATCCTCGGGCGGGTCGGGCAGGTCGGGTAGGTTGTAGGTCAATGCTAGGCTAAGTGAAGTTGGTTGTTGAAGCATTTTGAGAATGAAGTATCCTCCATGAGAAGGTGACCTCTTTGATGACGTAAGCTCCATCGATACATTCATGGGCTGACCTGTCAAAATTATTACGATAAAATTAGAAATTATACGCGAAAGTAGTAATTAAACCCCAAGAAATTGTGAAATTAAGTTTCTGAAGTTTCGACTGTAGCAATTAAACCCCGTAACTTTGTTTAAACGAAAATTTCAACTTAATTTGAAATTTTAACTCAAAATTAATCCATAGAATTCATTTTATAATATTAAAAATCAAATTATTACAATAAAATTAGAAATTATACGCGAAAGTAGTAATTAAACCACGAGTAATGCTGAAATTAAGTTTCTGAAGTTTCGACTGTAGCAATTAAACCCCGTAACTTTGTTTAAACGAAAAATTCAACTTAATTCGAAATTTTAACTCAAAATTAATTCATAGAATTCATTTTATAATATTAAGAATCATATTATTACGATAAAATTAAATTAGAAATTATACACGAAAATCGTAATTAAACCCTCGAGTCATGGTGAAATTAATTAGTTTGTGAAGTTTCGACTACTGTAGCAATTAAATCCCGTAACTTTGTTTAAACGAAAAATTCAACTTAATTCAAAATTTTAACTCAAAATTAATTCATAGAATTCATTTTATAATATTAAGAATCATATTATTACGATAAAATTAAATTAGAAATTATACACGAAAATAGTAATTAAACCCTCGAGTCATGGTGAAATTAAGTTTCTGAAGTTTCGACTGTAGCAATTAAATCCCGTAACTTTCTTTAAACGAAAAATTCAACTTAATTCGAAATTTTAACTCAAAATTAATTCATAGAATTCATTTTATATTAATTAGGGCTAAATTTTCAGCTTTAGACAAAGTTAAGGGGTTTAATTACCACTTTTTCACGTACTATCATCTCGTAATAATTACTATATACAGAGTAATTTTTTTTTTTTACCGACCTGGTAAAAGGGTATCCGAAGGATAAGAGAAGGATTGCCATAAGGGTTGTTTTAGAGAGTTGTAGAGTATGAAGTTGCCATTTTCCGCCATTGTTGCACCTTGGACGCCGGAATTTGAAGTGTTTGAGGTCCACACGGTGGCTCGTCCGTCTGTCAATACCAGGTTTCCGGTGGTGTCGAGGTTGACCACCGCGTTGTTGCTGACTGGACTGTCTCTAGAGATTCAGATACAACGAAATTATATCACGCAAAAACTCTGAAGAGACGGTTTTTTTTAAAAAAAAAAAATTGCGAGAGATTATAACTCGTACTTACAAGTTCAGAAAATAACGATTATTATTTAAATTGTAATTCTCATTAATACTCACGAGTTTGATAAAAAGAATCGTTAATTCTGAGCTTATAAATACGAGTTATTATTGTAATTAAAATATTTTATTACTTCGAAAAAATGATTATTTGATGCAAAGTGTCAAATCTTGAATAATAAATTAATAACACGCGAATTTTCCCTTTTTTATTGGTTAATATTACAAGGTGAATTTTTAAAGTTTAACGAGGTTACGTTCAATAATAACATTTAATTTTAGAATGAAATATTTACATAATAAACTCGATCGATCATAAAAATGAATAAAATTCTCGAAAAAACATCAAAAAAAATGCACAATAATAGTATGTAGTAGGGTTTCGTTATTACCTATTAGCAGACCAGACCAGAACCCGATCACCAGGAATACGAGCATACCAAATACCAAGTTGAAACCGATCATTTCTCGAATACATACTAGTAAACCCAAACGCAAACGTCCCATTTTCAGACACCCACGCTACATTATCCTTTGCCAACAACCTCGAACCAGACCTGATTTCACCTGACACTTTTCCAACCAAACAACTCAACGATATTATTATCACTATACTGAACGTAATAAAAACACCCTTTAACCCCGAATTAATTATCGTCATTATTGAATAATTATTTCATAAATTTTGCTCATTTTATTCTAAATTGGGTTATATTTATATATATAATAATATGATAAAAAGTCGTAGAAAATAATTGGGATATATAGAATTATTGTGACAAAAAGTGTTGGTAGTACGTGTATAATTGTACCACGTGGATTTGGTGGGTGAGCTATAACGTTGAGAAATTTGTAATAATTGAGAGTGAAATGTGGATATGGTCGGTCCAAAAATTATGTACTTTTGGTGGCTATATGGGCACGTGTTACTTCTACATGGTGTTTTGAGTAATTATATAAATTATATAATTGTATCGACGTATCGTTATAATAGGTTAAATATATTTCGAATTTTTGTTATTCTCGAGGTTGTTTTTTTTAATCTAACGAGGAATATTTGACCTGCTGTGATTATAACATGTCAAATATTACTGATGTAAATTGATATGTATGTACACGATACTCATAGTAGTGTTATTCTCGAGGTTTTTTTCTTTGTTATTTTTTCTTATCTAATACGAAGTATAGGATTTGATCTGTTATAATAATATAACTGATATCTCGATTACAAATATATATATATATATATATATATATATATATATATATATATATATATATATATATATATATATATTGGTGACGACTTAGTACGTCCAAAGTTTTTGTCAACAAAATGATAGGAGTATTCACATTTGTTTTGTAGTTAGATTTGATGATTTGGGGGTTGGAATTTTAGGTCATAGTTGGATAATGACAAATTTTAGATGGTTTTTTTTTTTGTTTTATTTTGAGTCATAAGGAGATAAACATAAAGATATCGAATAATTTACTTAGAAATAAATTTTCACATTTTTTAATGGTCAGTAATTAACTAATATATATATATATATATATATTTCAAAAAAAATATATATATATCGATGATAATATATAAAACTATATCAAATTTGTATAACTTTGTTTATAATCCAACCTGTTTAACCATTTTATTTTTTAACCATAGTATCGTGTCAATTATTGTCACCTGGCATCTAAACTAATAAAATCGATTCATATTCGCGCTGAAAAATCTCCAGACCAAATAAAATGTCCTGGTGTATTATGAGCATCATTTGGTCTTTAATAGAATTGCCTTTTAATACGAGTCGAAATATGTTAAAACAAATCACATACTCTATTTTATTTCATGTCCGCAGGGTCTAACATTCATTATTAAGCATTATCTTTCTATCGACAAGCTTTGACCAAAAAACATTCACGTTTTAGAACAATTTTCATCCCTCTCAAAAATAGCCGAAAACGATCGATTTTGAAGGTACTCAAGTTGGAGCCATAATAAATCACGTTTTAGGATAATACGGAGTAAATTTTTTTGGACTCCAAATTTGCAAAAAAATGTGTATAATACACTTCAATTTGAGGTGTTTTCGGCTAATATTACTTTATCGCGTAAAGACACCATCAAATGTACTCTGTTAGCGCTAAAATTTTGTGTGGGCGTAATATAAGACCTAGGTAACAACCCGTAAAATTTTCGGCCATATTTTTTTGGACTCCAAATTTGCAAAAAAATGTGTATAATACACTTCAATTTGCAGCGTTTTCGACCGATATTAGTTTATCGGGTAAAGACACCATCAAATGTACTCTGTTGGAGCTAAAATTTTCAGTGGGCGTAATATAAGACCTAGGTAAAAACCCGTAAAATTTTCGGCCATATTTTCTTGGACTCCAAATTTGCAAAAAAATGTGTATAATACACTTCAATTTGAGACGTTTTCGACCGACATTAGTTTATCGCGTAAACACACCATCAAATGTACTCTGTTGGAGCTAAAATTTTGTGTGGGAGTAATATAAGACCTATGTAACAACCCGTAAAATTTTCGGACATATTTTTTAGGACTCCAAATTTGCAAAAAAATGTGTATAATACACTTCAATTTGAGGCGTTTTCAACCGATATTAGTTTATCGCGTAAACACACCATCAAATGTACTCTGTTTGAGCTAAAACTTTGTGTGGGCGTAATATAAGACCTAGGTAAAAACCCGTAAAATTTTCGGCCATATTTTTTTGGAATCCAAATTTGCAAAAAAATGTGCATAATACACTTCAATTTGAGGTGTTTTCGGCCGATATTAGTTTATCGCGTAAAGACACCATCAAATGTAGTCTGTTGGAGCTAAAATTTTGTGTGGGCGTAATATAAGACCTAGGTAAAAATCTGTAAAAATATCGGCTATATTTTTTTGGACTCCAAATTTGCAAAAAAAATGTGTATAATACACTTCAATTTGAGGCGTTTTCGACCGATATTAGTTTATCGCGTAAACACACCATCAAATATACTCTGTTGGAGCTAAAATTTTGTGTGGACGTAATATAAGACCTAAGTAACAACCCGTAAAATTTCCGGCCATATTTTTTTTGACTCTAAATTTGCAAAAAAATGTGTATAATACACTTCAATTTGAGGCATTTTCGACCGATATTAGTCTATCACGTAAAGACACCATCAAATGTACTATGTTGAAGCTAAAATTTTGTGTAGGCATAATATAAGACCTAGTTAACAACCCGTAAAATTTTCGACCATATTTTTTTGGACTCCAAATTTGCAAAAAAATGTGTATAATACACTTCAATTTGCGGCGTTTTCGACCGATATTAGTTTATCATGTAAACACACCATCAAATGTACTCTGTTGGAGCTATAATTTTGTGTGAGCGTAATATAAGACCTAGGTAACAACTCGTAAAATTTTTGGCCTTATTTTTTTGGACTCCAAATTTGCAAAAAAATGTGTATAATACAATTCAATTTGAGGAGTTTTCGACCGATATTAGTTTATCGCCTAAAGACACCATCAAATGTACTCTGTTGGAGCTATAATTTTGTGTGGGCGTAATATAAGACCTAGGTAACAACCCTTAAAATTTTCAGTCATATTTGTTTAAGTTCCAAATTTGCAAAAAAATGTGTATAATACACTTCAATTTGAGGCGTTTTTGGCCGATATTAGTTTATCGCGTAAAGACACCATCAAATGTACTCTGTTGGAGCAAAAATTTTGTGTGGGCGTAATATAAGACCTAGGTAACAACCCGTAAAATTTTCGGCCATATTTTTTTTGGACTCTAAATTTGCAAAAAAATTTGTATAATACACTTCAATTTGAGGCGTTTTTGGCCGATATTAGTTTATCGCGTAAAGACACCATCAAATGTACTCTGTTGTAGCTAAAATTTTGAGTGGGTGTAATTTAAGAGCTAGGTAACAATCCGTAAAAATTTCGGCTATATTTTTTTGGACTCCAAATTTGCAAAAAAGATGTGTATAATACACTTCAATTTGAGGCGTTTTCGACCGATATTAGTTTATCGCGTAAAGACACCATCAAATGTACTCTGTTGGAGCAAAAATTTTGTGAGGGCGTAATATAAGACCTAGGTAACAACCCGTAAAATTTTCGGCCATATTTTTTTTGGACTCTAAATTTGCAAAAAAATGTGTATAATACACTTCAATTTGAGGCGTTTTTGGCCGATATTAGTTTATCGCGTAAAGACACCATCAAATGTACTCTGTTGGAGCTATAATTTTGAGTAGGTGTAATATAAGACCTAGGTAACAATCCGTAAAAATTTCGGCTATATTTTTTTGGACTCCAAATTTGCAAAAAAATGTGTATAATACACTTCAATTTGAGGCGTTTTCGACCGATATTAGTTTATCGCGTAAAGACACCATCAAATGTACTCTGTTAGAGCTAAAATTTTGTGCGGGCGTAATATAAGACCTAGGTAACAACTCGTAAAATTTTCGGCCTTATTTCTTTGAACTCCAAATTTGCAAAAAAATGTGTATAATACACTTCAATTTGAGGCGTTTTCGACCGATATTAGTTTATCGCGTAAAGATACCATCAAATGTACTCTGTTGGAGCTAAAATTTTGTGTGGGCGTAATATAAGACCTAGGTAACAACCCGTAAAATTTTAGGCCATATTTTTTTGGACACCAAATTTGCAAAAAAATGTGTATAATACACTTCAATTTGAGGCGTTTTCGGCCGATATTAGTTTATCGCATAAACACACCATCAAATGTACTCTGTTGGAGCTATAATTTTGTGTGGGCGTAATATAAGACCTAGGTAACAACTCGTAAAATTTTCGGCCTTATTTTTTTGGACTTCAAATTTGCAAAAAAATGTGTAAAATACACGTCAATTTGTGACATTTTCGACCGATATTAGTTTATCGCGTAAAGACAACATCAAATGTACTATGTTAAAGCTAAAATTTTGAGTGGGTGTAATATAAGAACTAGGTAACAATCCGTAAAAATTTCGGTTATATTTTTTGGACACCAAATTTGCAAAAAAATGTGTATAATACACTTCAATTTGAGTCGTTTTCGACCGATATTAGTTTATCGCGTAAAGACACCATCAGATGTACTCTGTTGGAGCTAAAATTTTGTGTGGGCATAATATAAGACCTAGTTAACCACCCGTAAAATTTTCGGCCATATTTTTTTGGACTCCAAATTTGCAAAAAAATGTGTATAATACACTTCAATTTGAGGCGTTTTCGACCGATATTAGTTTATCGCGTAAAGACACCATCAAATGTACTATGTTGAAGCTAAAATTTTGTGTGGGCATAATATAAGACCTAGGTAACAACCCGTAAAATTTCCGGCCATATTTGTTTAAGTTCCAAATTTGCAAAAAAATGTGTATAATACATTCAATTTGAGGCGTTTTCGGCCGATATTAGTTTATCGCATAAACACACCATCAAATGTACTCTGTTGGAGCTATAATTTTGTGTGGGCGTAATATAAGACCTAGGTAACAACCCGTAAAATTTTAGGCCATATTATTTTGGACACCAAATTTGCAAAAAAATGTGTATAATACACTTCAATTTGAGGCGTTTTCGGCCGATATTAGTTTATCGCATAAACACACCATCAAATGTACTCTGTTGGAGCTATAATTTTGTGTGGGCGTAATATAAGACCTAGGTAACAACTCGTAAAATTTTCGGCCTTATTTTTTTGGACTTCAAATTTGCAAAAAAATGTGTAAAATACACGTCAATTTGTGACATTTTCGACCGATATTAGTTTATCGCGTAAAGACAACATCAAATGTACTATGTTGAATCTAAAATTTTGAGTGGGTGTAATATAAGAACTTGGTAACAATCCGTAAAAATTTCGGTTATATTTTTTTGGACACCAAATTTGCAAAAAAATGTGTATAATACACTTCAATTTGAGGCGTTTTCGACCGATATTAGTTTATCGCGTAAAGACACCATCAGATGTACTCTGTTGGAGCTAAAATTTTGTGTGGGCATAATATAAGACCTATTTAACCACCCGTAAAATTTTCGGCCATATTTTTTTGGACTCCAAATTTGCAAAAAAATGTGTATAATACACTTCAATTTGAGGCGTTTTCGACCATATTAGTTTATCGCGTAAAGACACCATCAAATGTACTATGTTGAAGCTAAAATTTTGTGTGGGCATAATATAAGACCTAGGTAACAACCCGTAAAATTTCCGGCCATATTTGTTTAAGTTCCAAATTTGCAAAAAAAATGTGTATAATACATCTCAATTTGAGGCGTTTTCGGTCGATATTAGTTTATCGCGTAAATACACCAACAAATGTACTCTGTTGGAGCTAAAATTTTGTGTGGCCATAATATAAGGCCTAGGTAACAACCCGTAAAATTTTCGGCCATATTTTTTTGGACTCTAAATTTGCAAAAAATGTGTATAATAATACACTTCAATTTGAGGCGTTTTCGACCGATATTAGTTTATCGTGTAAACACACCATCAAATGTACTCTGTTGGAGCTATAATTTTGTGTGGGCCTAATATAAGACCTAGGTAACAATCCGTAAAAATTTCAGCTATAATTTTTTGGACACCAAATTTGCAAAAAAATGTGTATAATACACTTCAATTTGAGGCGTTTTCGACCGATATTAGTTTATCGCGTAAAGACACCATCAAATGTACTCTGTTGGAGCAAAAATTTTGTGTGGGCGTAATATAAGACCTAGGTAACAACCCGTAAAATTTTCGGCCATATTTTTTTTGGACTCTAAATTTGCAAAAAAAATGTGTATAATACACTTCAATTTGAGGCGTTTTCAACCGATATTAGTTTTTCGCGTAAACACACCATCAAATGTACTCTGTTGGAGCTAAAATTTTGTGTGGGCGTAATATAAGACCTAGGTAACAACCCGTAAAATTTTCGGCCATATTTTTTTGGACTCTAAATTTGCCAAAAAAATGTGTATAATACACTTCAATTTGAGGCGTTTTCAACCGATATTAGTTTTTCGCGTAAACACACCATCAAATGTACTCTGTTTGAACTAAAAGTTTGAGTGGGTGTAATATAAGACCTAGGTAACAATCCGTAAAAATTTCGGCTATATTTTTCTGGACACCAAATTTGCAAAAAAATGTGTATAATATACTTCAATTTGAGGCGTTTTCGATCGATATTAGTTTATCACGTAAAGACACCATCAAATGTACTCTGTTGGAGCTAATATTTTGTGTGGGCATAATATAAGACTTAGTTAACAACCCGTAAAATTTTCGGTCATATTTTTTTGGACTCCAAATTTGCAAAGAAATGTATATAATACACTTCAATTTGAGGCGTTTTCGGCCGATATTAGTTTATCGCATAAAGACACCATCAAATGTACTCTGTTGGAGCAAAAATTTTGTGTGGGCGTAATATAAGACTTAGGTAACAACCCGTAAAATTTTCGGCCATATTTTTTTGGACTCCAAATTTGCAAAAAAATGTGTATAATACACATCAATTTGAGGCGTTTTCGACCGATATTAGTTTATCGCGTAAAGACACCATCAAATGTACTATATTGCAGCTAAAATTTTGTATGGGTGTAATATATGACCTAGGTAACAACCCGTAAAATTTCCGACCATATTTTTTTTGACTCTAAATTTGCAAAAAAATGTGTATAATTCACATCAATTTGAGGCGTTTTCGACCGATATTAGTTTATCGCGTAAAGACACCATCAAATGTACTCTGTTAGAGCTATAATTTTTTGTGGGCGTAATATAAGAAATAGGTAACAACCCGTAAAATTTTCGACCATATTTTTTTTGACTCTAAATTTGCAAAAAAATGTGTATAATTACACTTCAATTTGAGGCGTTTTTGGCCGATATTAGTTTATCGCGTAAAGACACCATCAAATGTACTCTGTTGTAGCTAAAATTTTGAGTGGGTGTAATATAAGACCTAGGTAACAACCCGTAAAATTTTCGGCCATATTTGTTTAAGTTCCAAATTTGCAAAAAAGGGTGTATAATACACTTAAATTTGAGGCGTTTTCGGCCGATATTAGTTTATCGCTTAAAGACACCATCAAATGTACTCTGTTGGAGCTAAAATTTTGTGTGGACGTAATATAAGACCTAGGTAACAACCCGTAAAATTTTCGTCCATAATTTTTTGGACTCTAAATTTGCAAAAAAATGTGTATAATACACTTCAATTTGAGGCGTTTTCGACCAATATTAGTTTATCGTGTAAACACACCATCAAATGTACTCTGTTGGAGCTATAATTTTGTGTGGCCGTAATATAAGACCTAGGTAACAACCCGTAAAATTTTTGGCCATATTTGTTTAAGTTCCAAATTTGCAAAAAAATGTGTATAATACACTTCAATTTGAGGCGTTTTCGGCCGATATTAGTTTATCGCGTAAAGACACCATCAAATGTACTCTGTTGGAGCTAAAATTTTGTGTGGGCGTAATATAATACCTAGGTAACAACCCGTAAAATTTTCGGCCATATTTTTTTGTACTCTAAATTTGCAAAAAAATGTGTATAATATACTTCAATTTGAGGCGTTTCAACCGATATTATTTTATCGTGTAAACACACCATCAAATATACTCTGTTGGAGCTATAATTTTGTGTGGGCGTAATATAAGACCTAGGTAACAACTCGTAAAATTTTCGGCCATATTTTTTTGTACTCCAAATTTGCAAAAAAATGTGTATAATACACTTCAATTTGAGGCGTTTTCGACCGATATTAGTTTATCGTGTAAACACACCATCAAATTTATTCTGTTGGAGCTATAATTTTGTGTGGGCGTAATATAAGACCTAGATAACAACTCGTAAAATTTTAGGCCTTATTTTTCTGGACTCCAAATTTGCAAAAAAAAATATATAATACACTTCAATTTGAGGCGTTTTCGCCCGATATTAGTTTATCGTGTAAAGACACCATCAAATGTACTCTGTTGGAACTAAAATTTTGTGTGGGCGTAATATAAGACCTAGGTAACAACCCGTAAAATTTTCGGCCATAATTTTTTGGACTCTAAATTTGCAAAAAAATGTGTATAATGCACTTCAATTTGAGGCGTTTTCGACCGATATTAGTTTATCGTGTAAACACACCATCAAATGTACTCTGTTAGAGCTTTAATTTTGTGTGGGCGTAATATAAGACCTAGGTAACAACCCGTAAAATTTTCGGCCATATTTTTTTGGACTCTAAATTTGCAAAAAAATGTGTATAATACACTTCAATTTGAGGCGTTTTTGGCCGATATTAGTTTATCGCGTAAAGACACCATCAAATGTACTCTGTTGTAGCTAAAATTTTGAGTGGGTGTAATATAAGACCTAGGTAACAACCCGTAAAATTTTCGGCCATATTTGTTTAAGTTCCAAATTTGCAAAAAAGGGTGTATAATACACTTAAATTTGAGGCGTTTTCGGCCGATATTAGTTATCGCGTAAAGACACCATCAAATGTACTCTGTTGGAGCTAAAATTTTGTGTGGACGTAATATAAGACCTAGGTAACAACCCGTAAAATTTTCGTCCATAATTTTTTGGACTCTAAATTTGCAAAATAATGTGTATAATACACTTCAATTTGAGGCGTTTTCGACCAATATTAGTTTATCGTGTAAACACACCATCAAATGTACTCTGTTGGAGCTATAATTTTGTGTGGGCGTAATATAAGACCTAGGTAACAACCCGTAAAATTTTCGGCCATATTTGTTTAAGTTCCAAATTTGCAAAAAAATGTGTATAATACACTTCAATTTGAGGCGTTTTCGGCCGATATTAGTTTATCGCGTAAAGACACCATCAAATGTACTCTGTTGGAGCTAAAATTTTGTGTGGGCGTAATATAAGACCTAGGTAACAACCCGTAAAATTTTCGGTCATATTTTTTTGTACTCTAAATTTGCAAAAAAATGTGTATAATATACTTCAATTTGAGGCGTTTCAACCGATATTAGTTTATCGTGTAAACACACCATCAAATATACTCTGTTGGAGCTATAATTTTGTGTGGGCGTAATATAAGACCTAGGTAACAACTCGTAAAATTTTCGGCCATATTTTTTTGTACTCCAAATTTGCAAAAAAATGTGTATAATACACTTCAATTTGAGGCGTTTTCGACCGATATTAGTTTATCGTGTAAACACACCATCAAATGTACTCTGTTGGAGCTATAATTTTGTGTGGGCGTAATATAAGACCTAGGTAACAACTCGTAAAATTTTTGGCCTTATTTTTTTGGACTCCAAATTTGCAAAAAAAATGTGTATAATACACTTCAATTTGAGGCGTTTTCGCCCGATATTAGTTTATCGTGTAAAGACACCATCAAATGTACTCTGTTGGAACTAAAATTTTGTGTGGGCGTAATATAAGACCTAGGTAACAACCCGTAAAATTTTCAGCCATAATTTTTTGGACTCTAAATTTGCAAAAAAATGTGTATAATACACTTCAATTTGAGGTGTTTCCGGCCGATATTATTTTATCGCGAAAAGACACCATCAAATGTACTCTGTTGAAGCTAAAATTTTGTGTGGGCTTAATATAAGACCTAGGTAACAACCCGTAAAATTTTCGGCCATATTTTTTTGAACTCCAAATTTACAAAAAAATTTGAATAATACACTTCAATTTGAGGCGATTTCGACCGATATTAGTTTATCGCGTAAAGACACCATCAAATGTATACTGTTGGTGCTAAAATTTTGTGTGGGCGTAATATAAGACCTAGGTAACAACCCGTAAAATTTTCGGCTATATTTTTTTGGACTCCAAATTTGCAAAAAAATGTGTATAATACACTTCAATTTGAGGCGTTTTCGATCGATATTAGTTTATCGCGTAAACACACCATCAAATGTATACTGTTGTAGCTAAAATTTTGTGTCGGCGTAATATAAGACCTAGGTAACAACCCGTAAAATTTTCGGCTATATTTTTTTGGACTCCAAATTTGCAAAAAAATGTGTATAATACACTTCAATTTGAGCCGTTTTCGACCGATATTAGTTTATCGCGTAAACAAACCATCAAATGTATACTGTTGAAGCTAAAATTTTGTGTCGGCGTAATATAAGACCTAGGTAACAACCCGTAAAATTTTCGGCTATATTTTTTTGGACTCCAAATTTGCAAAAAAATGTGTATAATACACTTCAATTTGAGGCGTTTTCTATCGATATTAGTTTATCGCGTAAACACACCATCAAATGTATACTGTTGAAGCTAAAATTTTGTGTCGGCGTAATATAAGACCTAGGTAACAACCCGTAAAATTTTCGGCTATATTTTTTTGTACTCCAAATTTGCAAAAAAATGTGTATAATACGCTTTAATTTGAGGCGTTTTCAACCGATATTAGTTTATCCCGTAAACACGCCATCAAATGTACTCTGTTGGAGCTAAAATTTTGTGTGGGCGTAATATAAGACCAAGGTAACAACCTGTAAAATTTTCGGCCTTATTTGTTTAAGTTCCAAATTTGCAAAAAAATGTGTAATACACTTCAATTTGAGGCGTTTTCGGCCGATATTACTTTATCGCGTAAAGACACTATTAAATATACTTTGTTGAAGCTAAAATTTTGTGTGGGCGTAATATAAGACTTAGGTAACAACCCGTAAAATTTTCGGCCATATTTTTTTGAATTCCAAATTTACAAAAAAATGTGAATAATACACTTCAATTTGAGACGTTTTCGACCGATATTAGTTTATCGCGTAAAGACACCATCAAATGTACTATGTTGGAGCTAAAATTTTGTGTGGGCGTAATATAAGACTTAGTTAACAACCCTTAAAATTTTCGGCCATATTTTTTTGGACTCCAAAGTTGCAAAAAAATGTGTATAATACACTTCCATTTGAGGCGTTTTCGACCGATATTAGTTTATCGTGTAAACACACCATCAAATGTACTCTGTTGGAGCTAAAATTTTGTGTGGGCGTAATATAAGACCTAGGTAACAACCCGTTAAATTTTCGGCCATATTTTTTTGGACTCCAAATTTGCAAAAAAAAATGTGTATAATACACTTCAATTTGAGGCGTTTTCGACCGATATTAGTTTATCGCGTAAACACACCATCAAATGTACTCTGTCGGAGCTAAAATTTTGTATGGGCGTAATATAAGACCTAGGTAACAATCCGTAAGATATTCGGTCATATTTTTTTGGACTCCAAATTTGCAAAAAAATGTGTATAATACACTTCAATTTGAGGCGTTTTCGACCGATATTAGTTTATCGTGTAAACACATCATCAAATGTACTCTGTTGGAGCTATAATTTTGTGTGGGCGTAATATAAGACCTAGGTAACAACCCATAAAATTTTCGGCCTTATTTTTTTGGACTCCAAATTTGCAAAAAAATGTGTATAATACACTTCAATTTGAGGCGTTTTCGACCGATATTAGTTTATCGCGTAAAGACACCATCAAATGTATACTGTTGAAGCTAAAATTTTGTGTCGGCGTAATATAAGACCTAGGTAACAACCCGTTAAATTTTCGGCTATATTTTTTTGGACTCCAAATTTGCAAATAAATGTGTATAATATACTTCAATTTGAGGCGTTTTCGATCGATATTAGTTTATCGCGTAAACACACCATCAAATGTATACTGTTGAAGCTAAAATTTTGTGTCGGCGTAATATAAGACCTAGGTAACAACCCGTAAAATTTTCGGCTATATTTTTTTGGACTCCAAATTTGCAAAAAAATGTGTATAATACACTTTAATTTGAGGCATTTTCGACCGATATTAGTTTATCGCGTAAACACACCATCAAATATATACTGTTGTAGCTAAAATTTTGTGTCGGCGTAATATAAGACCTAGGTAACAACCCGTAAAATTTTCGGCTATATTTTTTTGGACTCCAAATTTGCAAAAAAATGTGTATAATACACTTCAATTTGAGGCGTTTTCGATTGATATTAGTTTATCGCGTAAACACACCATCAAATGTATATTGTTGAAGCTAAAATTTTGTGTCGGCGTAATATAAGACCTAGGTAAAAACCCGTAAAATTTTCGGCTATATTTTTTTGGACTCCAAATTTGCAAAAAAATGTGTATAATACACTTTAATTTGAGGCGTTTTCGACCGATATTAGTTTATCCCGTAAACACACCATCAAATGCACTCTGTTGGAGCTAAAATTTTGTGTGGGCGTAATATAAGACCTAGGTAACAACCTGTAAAATTTTCGGCCTTATTTTTTTGGACTCTAAATTTGCAAAAAAATGTGTATAATACACTTCAATTTGAAGTGTTTTTTACCGATATTAGTTTATCGCGTAAAGACACCATCAAATGTCCTCTGTTGGAGCTAAAATTTTGTGTGGGCGTAATATAAGATCTAGGTAACAACCCGTAATATTTTCGGCAATATTTGTTTAAGTTCCAAATTTGCAAAAAAAATGTGTATAATACACTTCAATTTGAGGCGTTTTCGACGATATTACTTTATCGCGTAAAGACACCATCAAATGTACTCTGTTGAAGCTAAAATTTTGTGTGGGCGTAATATAAGACCTAGGTAACAACCCGTAAAATTTTCGGCCATATTTTTTTGGATTCCAAATTTGCAAAAAAAATGTGTATAATACACTTCAATTTGAGGCGTTTTCGACCGATATTAGTTTATCGCGTAAACACACCATCAAATGTACTCTGTTGGAGCTAAATTTTTTGTGTGGGCGTAATATAAGACCTAGGTAACAACCCGTAAAATTTTCGACCATATTTTTTTGGACTCCAAATTTGCAAAAAAAATGTGTATAATACACTTCAATTTGAGGCGTTTTCGACCGATATTAGTTTATCGCGTAAACACACCATCAAATGTACTCTGTTGGAGCTAAAATTTTGTGTCGGCGTAATATAAGACCTAGGTAACAACCCGTAAAATTTTCGGCTATATTTTTTTGGACTCCAAATTTGCAAAAAATGTGTGTAAAACACTTCAATTTGAGGCGTTTTCGATTGATATTAGTTTATCGCGTAAACACACCATCAAATATATACTGTTGAAGCTAAAATTTTGTGTCGGCGTAATATAAGACCTTGGTAACAACCCGTAAAATTTTCGGCTATATTTTTTTGGACTCCAAATTTGCAAAAAAATGTGTATAATACACTTTAATTTGAGGCGTTTTCGACCGATATTAGTTTATCCCGTAAACACACCATCAAATGCACTCTGTTGGAGCTAAAATTTTGTGTGGGCGTAATATAAGACCTAGGTAACAACCTGTAAAATTTTCGGCCTTATTTGTTTAAGTTCCAAATTTGCAAAAAAATGTGTATAATACACTTCAATTTGAGGCGTTTTCGGCCAATATTACTTTATCGCGTAAAGACACCATCAAATGTACTCTGTTGAAGCTAAAATTTTGTGTGGGCGTAATATAAGACCTAGGTAACAACCCGTAAAATTTTCGGCCATATTTTTTTGGATTCCAAATTTGCAAAAAAAATGTGTATAATACACTTCAATTTGAGGCGTTTTCGACCGATATTAGTTTATCGCGTAAACACACCATCAAATGTACTGTGTTGGAGCTAAAATTTTTGTGTGGGCGTAATATAAGACCTAGGTAACAACCCGTAAAATTTTTGAACATACTTTTTTGGACTCCAAATTTGCAAAAAAAATGTGTATAATACACTTCAATTTGAGGCGTTTTCGACCGATATTAGTTTATCGCGTAAACACACCATCAAATGTACTCTGTTGGAGCTAAAATTTTGTGTCGGCGTAATATAAGACCTAGGTAACAACCCGTAAAATTTTCGGCTATATTTTTTTGGACTCCAAATTTGCAAAAAAATGTGTATAATACACTTTAATTTGAGGCGTTTTCGACCGATATTAGTTTATCCCGTAAACACACCATCAAATGTACTCTGTTGGAGCTAAAATTTTGTGTGGGCGTAATATAAGACCTAGGTAACAACCTGTAAAATTTTCGGCCTTATTTGTTTAAGTTTCAAATTTGCAAAAAAATGTGTATAATACACTTCAATTTGAGGCGTTTTCGGCCGATATTACATTATCGCGTAAAGACACCATCAAATGTACTCTGTTGAAGCTAAAATTTTGTGTGGGCGTAATATAAGACCTAGGTAACAACCCGTAAAATTTTCGGCCATATTTTTTTGGATTCCAAATTTGCAAAAAAAAATGTGTATAATACACTTCAATTTGAGGCGTTTTCGACCGATATTAGTTTATCGCGTAAACACACCATCAAATGTACTCTGTTGGAGCTAAAATTTTGTGTGGGCGTAATATAAGACCTAGGTAACAACCCGTAAAATTTTCGGCCATATTTTTTTGGACTCCAAATTTGCAAAAAAAAATGTGTATAATACACTTCAATTTGAGGCGTTTTCGACCGATATTAGTTTATCGCGTAAACACACCATCAAATGTACTCTGTTGGATCTAAAATTTTGTGTGGGCGTAATATAAGACCTAGGTAAAAACCCGCAAAATTTTAGGCAATATTTGTTTAAGTTCCGAATTTGTAAAAAAAAGTGTATAATACACTTCAATTTGAGGCGTTTTCGACCGATATTAGTTTATCGTGTAAACACACCATCAAATGTACTCTGTTGGAGCTAAAATTTTGTGTGGGCGTAATATAAGACCTAGGTAACAACTCGTAAAATTTTCGGCCATACTTTTTTGGACTCTAAATTTGCAAAAAAAATGTGTATAATACGCTTCAATTTGAGGCGTTTTCGACCGATATTAGTTTATCGCGTAAACACACCATCAAATGTACTCTGTTGGAGCTAAAATTTTGTGTGGGCGTAATATAAGACCTGGGTAACAACCCATAAAATTTTTGGCCATATATTTTTGGACTCCAAATTTGCAAAAAAAATGTGTATAATACACTTCAATTTGAGGCGTTTTCGACCGATATTAGTTTATCGCGTAAACACACCATCAAATGTACTCTGTTGGAGCTAAAATTTTTTGTGGGCGTAATATAAGACCTAGGTAACAACCCGTAAAATTTTCGGCCATATTTTTTTGGACTCCAAATTTGCAAAAAAAAATGTGTATAATACACTTCAATTTGAGGCGTTTTTGACCGATATTAGTTTATCGCGTAAACACACCATCGAATGTACTCTGTTGGATCTAAAATTTTGTGTGGGCGTAATATAATACCTAGGTAACAACCCGTAAAATTTTCGGCTATATTTTTTTGGACTCCATATTTGCAAAAAAATATGTATACACTTCAATTTGAGGCATTTTCGGCCGATATTACTTTATCGCGTAAAGATACATCAAATGTACTCTGTTGGAGCTAAAATTTTGTGTGGGCGTAATATAAGACCTAGGTAACAACCCGTAAAATTTTCGGCCATATTTTCTTGGAATCCAAATTTGCAAAAAAATGTGTATAAAACACTTCAATTTGAGGCGTTTTCGACCGATATTAGTTTATCGCGTAAAGACACCATCTAATGTGCTCTGCTGGAGCTAAAATTTTGTGGGGGCGTAATATAAGTTCTAGGTAACAACCCGTAAAATTTTCGGCCATATTTTTTTGGACTCTAAATTTGCAAAAAAATGTGTATAATACACTTCAATTTGAAGTGTTTTTTACCGATATTAGTTTATCGCGTAAAGACACCATCAAATGTCCTCTGTTGGAGCTAAAATTTTGTGTGGGCGTAATATAAGATCTAGGTAACAACCCGTAATATTTTCGGCAATATTTGTTTAAGTTCCAAATTTGCAAAAAAATGTGTATGATACACTTCAATTTGAGGCGTTTTCGGCCGATATTACTTTATCGCGTAAAGCCACCATCAAATGTACTCTGTTGAAGCTAAAATTTTGTGTGGACGTAATATATGACCTATGTAACACACCGTAAAATTTTCAGGCATTTTTTATCGGGTTCCAAACTTGCGAAAAAACGTGCGTACTACACTTCATTTTGACGCGTTTTCGACCGACATTACTTTATCGCGTAAAGACACCATCAATGTTCTCTGTTGGAGCTAAACTTTTGTGTGAGCGTAATATATGGCCTAGGTAACATGCACTAAAATTTTCGGCTATTTTTTATTGGGTCCCAAATTTGCGAAAAAATGTGGATAATACACTTCAATTTGAGACGTTTTCGATCTACATTAGTTTATCGCGTAAATACACAACTAAATGTTCTCTGTTCATGCTAAAATTTTGTGTGAGCTTAGTATATGTCCTAGGTAACACGCCGTAAAAATTGTGGTCATTTTTTAACGGGTCATAAATTTACGAAAAAACGTAGATAATATACTTCAATTTGAGGCGTTTGCAACCGATATTAGTTTATCGCGTAAGTACACCATAAAATGTTCTCTGTTGGAGCTAAATTTTTTTGTGGACGTAATATAAGGCCTTGTTAACACACCATGAAAATTTTGGCCATTTTATATCGGGTCCCGAATTTGCGAAAAAACATGGATAAATACACTTCAATTTGAGGCGTTTTTTACCGACATTAGTTTATCGCGTAAAGATACAACTAAATGTTCTCTGTTGATGCTAAAATTTTGTGTGAGCTTAGTATATGTCCTAGGTAAGACGCCGTAAAAATTTTGGTCATTTTTTATGGGGTCTTGAATTTACGAAAAAACGTGGATAATAGACTTCAATTTGAGACGTTTTCAACCGACATTAGTTTATCGCGTAATTACACCATCAAATGTTCTTTGTTGGAGCTCAAATTTTGTGTGGGCGTAATATATGGCCTAGGTAACACGCCATAAAATTTTCGGCCATTTTTTATCGGGTTACAAATTTGCGAAAAAACGTGGGTAATACACTTCAATTTGAGGCGTTCTCGACCGCCATTAGTTTATCGCGTAAAGACACCATCAAATATTCTCTGTTGGAGCTAAACATTTGTGTGGGCGTAATATATGGCCTAGGTAGCACGCCGTAAAATTTTCGGCCATTTTTTATCGGGTCTCAAATTTGCGAAAAAACTTGGATAATACACTTCAATTTGAGGCGTTTTTGACCGACATTAGTTTATCGCGTAAAGACATCACTAAATGTTCTCTGTTGGAGCTAACTTTTTGTGTGGGTGTAGTATATGTCCTAAGTAACATGCCGTAGATTTTTTGGTCATTTTTATCGGGTCTTGAATTTACGAAAAAACATGTATAATACACTTCAATTTGAGACGTTTTCAACCAACATTAGTTTATCGCGTAATTTCACCATCAAATGTTCTGTGTTGGAGCTAAAATTTTGTGTGGACGTAATATATGGCCTAGGTATTACACCGTAAAATTTTCGGACATATTTTATCGGGTTTCGAATTTGCGAAAAAACGTGTATAGTACACTTCAATTTGAGGCGTTTTCTATCAACATTAGTTTATCCCTCTCGAATTTTTTTTATCCTTCTCGAAAATAGCCGAAAATGATCGTTTTCGAAGATCATTATCAACGTTTTTTCGCCTATTTGGGTCCCGGAATGAAAAGGGTTCATATTCACGTTGAACAATCTCCACACGAAATAACATGTCTCGGTGTGTTATGAGAATCATTTGATCTTCAATAAAGACATTTAAAAGCTATATAATTGACTTTTGAGACGAGTCGAAATCTGTTAAAACAAATCATATAGTCTATTTTATATCGTGTCAGTAGGTTAGCATTATCTTCCTATCTAAAAGCTTTGACCAAAAAAAATTGGCGTTTTTTAACCCCTCTCGAAAACCGTCGAAAATGATCGATTTTGAAGGTTATTAAACACGTTTTTTCGACGTATCATTGGTAGAAAAAAATTAATTTGCGGCTCCGAAATATTTATCATTTGCCGCGTTTTAGGTTAAGAAGCGAATGGGGAAGCAAGTAAAATAGTATTCGCGGCGTTCTAGAGTGCCTCAATTAAGTAATATTTGCGGCGTCAATAAGAAAAAAACACCTCAAATAACTGATTATCTGCGGCATTTTTAAAGAAAAACGACTCAAATGCTCGCCTTATTTGCGGCGTTACGCTGAAAAATGCCTCAAATAAAATTCTATTTGCGGCGTTCTAGTAGCGCCTCAAATAAATAATATTTGTGGCGTCAATAAGAGATACGTCTCAAATAACTTCATTATCTGCGGCGTCTTGATAGAAAAACGCGTCAAATGCTCGACTTACTTGCTGCATTCTGCCAAAAAACGCCTCAAAAATATACTATTTGCGATGTTGCCTCAAATAATAATATTTGCGGCATCAATAAGATAAACGCCTCAAATAACTGCATTATCTGCGGCATCTGAATAGAAAAACGCCTCAAATGCTCGACTTATTTTGCGGCGTTATACCCCAAAACGCCTCAAATAACCTGTTTTTATATGTGACATTCTATGCAAGAAACGCCTCAAATGCTCGACTTATTTGCGGCGTTATACCCCAAATCGCCTCAAATAACCTGTTTTTATATGTGACATTCAATACGAGAAACGCCTCAAATATAGAATTTTAAATGGTGCATTATACGCCACAAATACATTTCTAAAACGGAAAAAAAAACTAACTGAAACATTTTCGGAACAATTTTTCGAGCTACGGTACAGCTATAGTCTACAGCAAAAAAAGTCGCGACCCAAGTAATGGAACTCGGGTATAACATAAGTGTATAACGATCACAACAAGAAGACGAGTATATATCGGAATAGAAGTTAACGCTTGACCCATTGGAAGCTCTTCCTGGCTTTTGCTTTCCCGGGTTTTTTCCTCTCGACAACACGTGGGTCCCTCGTCAAAAACCCAGCTGAAATGAAATGGAAATGTCATCAGATAAGACTCTTATACGAGGCATTGTGTCTGACACACGACACGACACTCAAGTGAAGTGTCGAGGTAACATAGAGTGAGAATGAAAAGGGGTTGTCGTACCGTCTCTCAGAGGGGGACGCAATCCAGGTTCCCAGTTTTGCAACGCTCTGCTAATCCCTAAACGAATTGCATCGACTTGGCCTGGTTCACAGAAAACAAGAAACTATAATTTCATGAAAATTCGGCATATTCTGGTTTAAAATGAAGAGTCCAGGTGTTTACACGAGGTAATTATAAGAGTCGGAGAGTGATTATTATTTACCTGTTGTACCGCCGCCTTTGACAGTGCATTTAACATCCCAAAGACCGACTGTCTTTGTCTCAGAAAACGGGCTAAGAAGAGCAGCTCGATGATCAAGCATGGGGAAATAGACATCAAACTCTTTATCATTGATACAAAACTTGCCTTCGCCGGGTTGAATCCAAACACGGGCTATACTGCACTTCCTCTTTCCGGTTCCATAAGCTCTTCCTTTCTCGTCCACCTTTCTTACACGAGCCTTGGCAGCATCCTCTTGCTTCTGAATCTCTATTTCATACCGCGATGATTTCTTTAGAGTCTTTGCGTAACGTGAATCCTCTATTTGTGTCAGAGGGGGAAGTCCCTCGACATCTTCAAAATTCTTCAAGGCGATTAAGCTGTCGAGCATGGCGTCAGTGATGCCGGATGCTGCAATCAGATCGCCAAAGGCACGGTCTGGACCTGAAACACAACTAGCATAAACGTCACATCTGGATCACGATCTGGATCTAACAGCAAGGGAGACAGCATTCAGTCTAATCCGGTCAATTCAGTCCTCCTGGCTCAGCAAACATGTTAAAAAGATCTCACCTTTGAGCTAGGAGACGGATAAAGAATCAGTAACAACAACCTAGCCTTCCACGTTTGTGTCGAACATTCACATTCACAATCAAAGCACTCAAAATGCAAACTGAACCTAGTTACCATAAAAACTAAGCATCAACTCCTACATATATAACCGTTCTACAATGTGAAACCTAGCAATTTATCGGAAAGTGGTCACTTTTTACCATGAAAAGATCGAAACATTCACATTCACAATCAAAGCATTGTTCCCAGGAATGTTGTTTAGCCACCAAAAATACAAATTCAACCTAGTTGCCATAAAAACAAGCATAAGCTCCTACAAAAACCTAGCAATTTATGAAAAGTGGTTGCTTTCTAACCTAACATGATTGCTTTTTACCCTAAAACACATCAACATTCACATTCACATTGACTACAATCAAAGCACTGTTCCCAACTTCCCATGAATGTTGTTCTACCGTGTGACAAACTGAAAACTAGCAATTTATCAGAAAGTGATCACTTTCTAACCGAAAATGATCGCTTTTTACTGTAAAACACATCAAACATTCACAATCACATTCACATTGACTACAATCAAAGCATTGTTCCCAACTTCCCATGAATGTTGTTCTACCGTGCGACAGGCTGAAACCTAGCAATTCATCGGAAAGTTATCACTTTCTAACCTAAAGCTGTCACTTTTTACCGTAAAACACATAAACATTCACATTCACATTGACTGCAATCAAAGCATTGTTCCCAACTTCCCATGAATGTTGTTCTACCGTGCCACGGGGATGAAAACTAGCAATTTATCGGAAAGTGGTCACTTTCTAACCTAAAGCGGTAACTTTCTACCGTAAAACACATCAACGTTCACATTTACATTCACATTGACTGCAATCAAAGCATTGTTCCCATGGATGTTGTTCTACCCTGCGACAGTGCTGAAAACTAACAATTTATCGGAAAGTGATCACTTTCTAACCTAAAGTGGTAACTTTTTACCGTAAAACACATAAACATTCACATTGACTGCAATTCAAAGCATTGTTCCCATGAATGTTGTTCGAACCTGCAACAGTGCTGAAAACTAACAATTTATCGGAAACTAGTCGCTTAGTAACCTAAAATGGTCATTTTTTCACCGTAAATTACAAATTTTAAATTTTTACCACTTTCGCACGGTAAAAAAGCAGGCAAATTAAGTTATACTTCAAAAAAAAAATGAAGAAAAAATGGAAAGAACATGCCTTGAATAACCTCCATGAGAGATTGCTGTTCGTTTCGAAGCTGCGATTTCTGAGCTTCATCAATGAATTCTCTCTCTTCCTTACTCTTCTCATCTTCCTCACCTCCGATAACGCCGCCGCCGCCTCCGCCGCCGCCGATAACCCCAAACACATCCTCATCTCTGCCGTCGTCCTCCTCCCTAGGTAAACTCCACGGCGTAAACCCGGTCGCATTGGCGGCGGCTCCAGCGTCGGATACATCGGCGCCGCCTCTCTCCAACGCCGACAAGAAATCACCACCACCACCACCGACTCCGACGCCGCCGTCGTGAGTTTCCCCCAAAACCCAATTTTTCTGAGGTTGTTGATTTGGGGTCAATTGGGGATCGTGGGTACCGAATATATCATCCAAATCGTCGTTTTTCGAATTGATTTTCCAGAAATCGGATTCATCGCCATTGTTATTGGAGAAATTGCGGTGGTGTGGGAAGAATGGGAATTTGGGGGTTTTGCTGAAATTCGAAGAAGGAGGATGGATGTGTGATGAGAATGTGGATGAAATTAATCGGAGATTCGATCGTGAAAGAATTCGCGATAGCATCGTTTGATTCAATTGAATCGATTGAATTAATTGAATTGATTGATGAAGAACAATCAATCAATTCTCTGTTTCTCCAGAATAAAGAACGAAGATGGAGATTTGGGGGTTTTTCGAAGGGTTTCTTCTCTACCCTTTCACTTCTATTCCGGTGAATCCTGACCCGACCCAATAAACTCAACCCGATTTGATCAAAACCCGATCCGATAAAATTCAAAAATTTAGTGACCCAACTCTGTTAGGGCCCAAATATATGCCCAATTATAAGTTTTTTTTGTTTTCGAAACAAATATTAGAAATAACACGAATTTTTATTTGCGACGAAAATTAGAGTATATAAAGTATAAACAATGATAATCATGGTAAAGATTGACGGCCGTATTGGTCTGTTGATTGAGGAATCCAACTACTCCCTCCTATCCATTCAATTCTTTACGTGGGCGGCGGAACTGATGATGTTAGGTGCTAGTGTTCTGTGTTCACAAGGTTATGTACTTATGTGAGACCGTCTCACGGTAGGATTAATGACATAGACAGTAGACGTTGACGTTGACGTTGACGTTACTGCTAGTAATGGATATTTGGTCATTTTCCAACTTCCAAGTTGATGTCAGTTTATTTTCCTAATAAGACTGATTGCTCTCTGCTGTCAGTAAACATAGATCAACCTCGAAAAATGGCGGAAATCGGTTTCAGTCATGGAAGCAGGCAGTATTTTTGCTTGGCTTTTATGGTTGGAATGCTTCTGCATTTCACTACTTCTTTTAGCTCAAAACTTGACACCACAACCACAGGGTGTGACGAAAATGATCGAAAGTTTCTTCTCGATATACTTCCTCATCCCGACATGCTACCGGTGTGCTTGAGTTTCAATCAATCCATTTTCCTTGATTGCTGTAATATGCCTGGCATTTCCTGCAGCAACCTCTCTGGCAGAATAATCGACCTCGAATTGTTTCCGTTACTATACAACCTACTCTCCAGCTTTTCATGCCAGGAGTTTCCGCAGTTCATTCTTAAACCTTCACTGCTTTCGTTAGAAGACTTGTCTACCCTGCATCTGGACACGGATGCAGTATCTTTCAGTAAAGGTTTCGGAAGTTTCATTCGTTCTTTCCCCAATTTACAACATCTTTATCTCAACCCTGATTGGGTAGACGGAATGGGGATTCCTAGAGACATTGGAAACCTTACAAGATTGGAAACACTCGAGGTATACTCCGATAATTACTCAATATATGCAAAAACACTTGACATGTTTTCGCGTCTCACTTCACTAAAGCGCCTAGTTCTCAACCATGTCAACCTTTCTGAATCTATGGATTGGGTCAATGTTGTGAGTAACCTACCTCGCCTTGTGCACTTGGAATTGACTCAATGCAGTCTTCCTGATGCTACACGTCACTCTCGACCTAGAGTTAATTCCTCAAAGTCACTTGTGTACCTCGATCTTTCAGACAACAATCTCTCATCCTGGTCTAGATGGTCTTGGATTTTCAATCATAGCTCTCTCATCAGCTGTGGCTTACGTTTTTTGGATGTCTCCAAAAATCGTATCCAGGGTGATCTTGTAAGTATATTCCGCTCTTTGTCTTGTGCAAATGAGTCGCTTACATCCCTCTCCCTAAACCGAAACCTTTTCAGTGGTTCATTGCCTGATTTCACCATGTTTTCTAGTCTAAGTAAACTTAGCCTCCACTCAAACAAGCTCAATGGTTCTCTACCCTCTTTTGTCAATAGACATTCGAGTCTGACCATCTTTGATGTGCACAACAATGAACTTGTCGGATCAATCCCTGATCTTTCCGTATTTAGGTCTTTGAAGGTGTTACAACTTCGAAACAACAAATTAAATGGCAGCGTCCACTCAGCCGTAGGACAACTTTCAATGCTCGGGCTATTTGATATTTCTTCAAACTCGTTGAAAGATGATCTTGGTATTACCCATTTCGCAAACCTTTCTAGCTTGCGTTATTTAGATCTTTCCTTCAACTCATTGACCCTGAACGTTGGCTCGAGTTGGGTTCCTCCATTTCGTTTGGACACCATAGGTCTTGGTTCTTGTGGCTTAGGTAGTTCTCGGTTCCCAGAGTGGCTTAGAACGCAAACAAATTATTCTAGGTTAGATTTGTCAAATTCCGGTATTTCAGACAAAATACCAATTTGGTTCTGGAACCTATCTTCAAAAGCTAGTTCCATCAGTCTCGCCCATAACAGTCTCCGTGGTAAATTACCTACTGATCTATCAAATGTTTTCAACATAGAAGCTACCATAGATTTGAGTTCTAATTTGCTTGATGGAACTATTCCCTCATTTAATGAAGATATATCCTATCTGAATCTTTCAAGAAATAGTTTCTCGGGTCCTGTCGCCTTTTTGTGTCCATATATTTATGTGCACGGTATCGACCTTTCACATAACACCTTGTCAGGTAAGCTTCCTGATTGCTGGTCTGAGTTTCGATGGGGGTATGTTTTGGATTTGTCGAATAACAGTTTTTCGGGACAACTTCCTAGCTCACTGGGTCTATCCTCCTTCTCGTATTTGCATTTGAGAAATAATAACTTTTCGGGAAAGCTACCTGTGTCCTTGTGCAACTTAACTGCCCTCTCTTATTTAGATCTCGGAGACAACTTATTTTCTGGAGAGATACCGGCATGCCTGGGGCATCTGAATGTTCTCAGTCTCCGTAACAATTCGTTTTCAGGAATCATGCCTCCACAATTATGCAATCCCTATATCCAAATTCTTGATTTATCGATGAATAATATCTCCGGTGTCATACCACACTGCTTATGCAATCTTCAAGCAATGACACAGAAAAAGATCCGTCCTGGGATAGTTTCGAATGGTCTAGTCAACTATATCGTCGGTCCATACAAAGACTATGTCTCCCTTGTACTCAAAGGATACTTGTACGACGATGCTAATCATCTGGAACTCGTTAAATGCTTGGATCTTTCGAGTAACAGTTTAACCGGAGAAATTCCAGTTGAAATTTCGTGTCTGACAGGATTGGTTTCCCTGAACTTTTCACGAAACAATCTAACCGGGTCTATTACTTCAAAGATTGGTAGCTTGAAGTCCTTAGAGTCTCTCGATTTATCAAATAACCATCTTTCTGGAGAGATCCCTTCAACCATTTCCGACCTGAATTTCCTCAGGACTTTGAGCTTAGCAAACAACAATCTTTCAGGAAGAATTCCATCCGGAACTCAGATTCAAGGCTTCAATGCTTCATCATTTGCCGGGAATCCCAGGCTTTGTGGTGAACCACTTCCAGATAAGTGTCCAGGCGATGGAGATGGGAAAGGGTCGGGTGTAAAAGATGCTCAAAACCTGAAAGAAAATGACGATGACCGTGCATTTTATTTGGGGTTATGCATAAGTGTTGTACTGGGTTTTATTACAGGATTTTGGGCATTTTGTGGTGCTCTGGTGTTAAAGAGATCTTGGAGAATTGCCTACTTTCGTGCCTGGATTCATGCTTATGACACGCTTTACGTGCTGGTTATGGTCCGAATTCGAAGAGGTTACTTAGTTTGATATAGTCGATGTAACTTTGTAATGTTTCGATCGAAGTATAGAAATGTAATGTTGCTTCACACCTAAATCAATAAATATCCCGAGGTTAAACGAGGATTCTTTAGTTATTCTTCGTGTTTCAAATTCTCGCGACAACTTTTTTTTTTGTCAACGAAACACGCATAGAGGAGGGGATTTGAATCTGGGACCTATAGTCCACATTACCTAATCTTAACTACTAGGTCTAAACATCTTCAATCGCGGCAACTATTTTATGGTGTCTTGATTATTGATGAAGGAACGAGTCGTCTAATTCATGTGACCCGCGACTGAACCAAAACCCCATTACATACATGTGACTTTGAATTCGAAATGACCCTACTTAGACCTTATTACCCGAGTCACAAACCCGACCTGATTAACCCATTTACCACCTCTAATATATACATCCAACCCTTCGCCTTCATTGCTTTTAACCCATGTCTAATTTTCAGACTCGAAGAAAACCTAATGAGCCCTTGGATGATGTAGCCGTGTATGCTTAAGGTACTCAACCTCTAATTATCCTCATTATTTCTTCTTCTCTCGATTCTTAATATTCTTCTTCTACTTCTATTCTTGGATGAATTATTCAATATATATCGATTTTCACCTTTGGTAAGGTTTATGTTTTGTGCGGTCGACAAATAAACCTTTGTGCCAAATGCATATATATAGCTACACATTTGACGATGACAATTAACCCTAATTCTCCAACGAGACGGTCTCATAAAAGGGTGGTTACTACGGAGTATTTTACTACGAGTAGTTTTTGGTGTAGAATCGATAGTGTGTCACAGTACATAAAGGGTGTGTGAGACCGTCTCATGGAGATTTACTCTATAATTAATTACTTACACCGGAGACTTTGAGTCTTTGAAGTTGTCTTAGACCTTTATGCACGGAAGATGAAGTTGGATGGTGTTGATGTCATTTTCAGGTTAAATATGTGACCAGAGAACCTTTGGGATTGAGTCAAGTCAGTCAACTCATTTGGATGTCGTCTGATCTCTTTGTTATGAAGTTGAGGGTTCGATCCTGACTATAAAGATGTTGTACATGTCATTTTTAGTCTTTTCGATGTGGGCCGTGTGGCGTAACAATTTCTGATTGTAATTGATAGTATATTTGGTCATGTTATTCCAAGTTGATGGCTGTTTATTTTCCTACAAATATCAACTACACTTGTGGCAAATAACTAAACATCGAGTACACTTATTCCTCCTCAAAAAATGTCGGAAATCGGTTTCATTCATGGAAGCAGCAGGCAGTATTTTTGCTTGCTTTTTCTTGTTGGAATGCTTCTGCATTTCACTACTTATAACCCTTCTTTTAGCTCAAAACTTGACACCAAAACCACAGGGTGTGACGAAAATGATCGAATGTTTCTTGTCGACATACTTCCGGACTGCACGAGGCTCGACAATGACTCCTTCATTGACTGCTGCGATAGGCCTGGCATATCTTGCAGCAGCCTCTCTGGTAGAATAATTAGCCTTGATCCATCTTCGTTAATCTACTCCTCCGTTGGGTGCTACGAAACCCTGTTTCTTCCGAAACCTTCATCGCTTTCATTACAAGACTTGTCTACCCTCCATCTGGACTTGAATTCAGTATATTTCAGTAAAGGATTCCGAAGTTTCATTCGATCTTTTCCCAATTTAAAACATCTTTATCTCGACGACGGTTATTATCCGGAAGCAGGATCCGGAATTTTTAGAGACATCGGAAACCTTACAAGATTGGAAACACTCGAGGTAAACTCTGATAACTCAATGTATGCAAAAACACTTGGTATGTTTTCGCGTCTCACTTCACTAAAGCGTCTTGTTTTCAATGGTGTTGCCCTCGGTGCAGCTACAGATTGGGTCCATGTTGTGAGTAACCTACCTCACCTTGTGCACTTGGACTTGCGTCAATGCAATCTCCCTGATGCTACACGTCACTCTCGACGTAATGTTAACTCCTCCAAGTCACTTGTGTACCTCGATCTTTCAGACAACAAACTCGCATCCTCGTCTATTTGGTCTTGGATTTTTAATCATAGCTCTCTAATCAGCTTGTTCATATCTACCAACCAGTTAACTGGGTCGGTTCCAAATAGATTCAGAGGGATGCGTTCCCTTTCACATCTTGACCTTTCTAAAAATAGACTTGAAAATCGGCTTCCTAGTTCATTGGGAAGTTGTTGTGGGTTATGTAGCTTGGATGTGTCGAATAATCATCGTCTGCAGGGTGATCTTGTAAGTATATTCCGCTCTTTGTCTTGTTTAAACGACTCGCTTACAACCCTCTCCCTGCAGAGGAACCTTTTCAGTGGCTCACTGCCCGATTTCACTATGTTTTCTAGCCTAACTAAAGTTAGCCTCCACTCAAATAGGCTGAATGGTCACTTCCCACTTTTTTTAAAAGACCTTCGAGTCTGGTCATCTTCGATGTGCAAAAAAATCAACTCACCGGACCAATTCCGGATCTTTCTGTATTTAGGTCTTTGAAAGTTTTGCGGCTTCAAAACAACAGACTAAATGGTACCGTGCACCTAGGGCTAGGACAACTTTCAATGCTTCGACACATGGATATTTCTTCGAACTCATTAAAAGACGATCTTGGTATTAGCCATCTCGTAAACCTTTCTAGCTTGCGTTACTTAGATATGTCCTTGAACTCATTGACCTTGAACGTGGGCTCAAGTTGGGTTCCTCCGTTTCATTTGGACACTATTGATCTTGGTTCTTGTGGGTTAGGTCCTCGGTTTCCAGAGTGGCTTAGAACGCAAACAAATTATTCTAGGTTGGATCTGTCAAATTGTGGGATTTCGGACACAATCCCGTTATGGTTCTGGAACCATGCTTCAAGAGCTAGTTTCATCATTCTCTCTCGTAACAGACTTCATGGTAAATTACCTACTGATTTATCAATTGTTTACACCGAGAAACCTGGCATCGATTTTAGTTTTAATTTGCTTGAAGGAACCATTCCGTCATTCTTCGGAGGTGCATCCTATCTGAATCTCTCGAGAAATAGTTTCTCCGGTTCTGTTTCTTTTTTATGTTCAGATTCTGTTAAGTTCGGTATCGACCTTTCACACAACAACTTCTCAGGTGAGCTTCCTGATTGCTGGTCCGAGTTTTGGTATGTAAGGGTTCTGGATTTATCAAATAACAGCTTTTCGGGACAACTTCCTCGCTCACTGGGTAATCTAACTGGTTTAAGGAGTTTGCATTTGAGAAAGAATAAGCTTACAGGAACGCTACCTTTGTTCGTGTGTAACTTAACCCCTCTGTCGTACTTAGATCTTGGAGATAACTTATTTTTCGGAGAGGTACCAGTCTGCTTAGGCCATAAGCTGAGTTATCTGACTGTTCTTAGTCTTCGAAACAATTCCTTCTCGGGAATCATACCTCCACAACTCTGCAATTCGTCTATCCAAATTCTCGATTTGTCGATGAATAATCTCTCCGGTGTCATACCACGCTGCTTATGCAAGCTTCAAGCAATGACGCAGAAAAAGAGCGTTCCTGTTGTTTTGGAAGTTTCAAACGGGACATTTTCAACCATTGGCACCCCATACAAAGACTATATCTCCCTTGTACTGAAAGGATACTTGTACAACGATGCTAATCATCTGGAACTCGTTAAAAGCTTGGATCTTTCGAGCAACAGTTTAAGCGGGCAAATTCCAGCTGAAATTTCGTGTCTGATTGGATTGGTTTCTCTGAACTTTTCAGGAAATAATCTAAGCGGGTCGATCACCTCCAAGATTGGTGCCTTGAAGTCTTTAGAGTCCCTCGATTTATCAAATAACCATCTTTCTGGAGATATCCCTTCGACCATTTCCGACCTGAATTTCCTTGGGACTTTGAGCTTAGCAAACAACAACTTTTCAGGAAGAATTCCATCCGGAACTCAGATTCAAGGCTTCAATGCTTCATCATTTGCTGGGAATCCTGGGCTTTGTGGTGAACCACTTTCGGATAAGTGTCCAGGCGATGGAGACAGGAAAGGGTCGAGTGTAGAAGATGCTCGAAACCTGAAAGAAAATGACGATGATCGTGCATTTTATTTGGGTTTATGCATCAGTGTTGTACTCGGTTTTATTACAGGATTTTGGGCATTTTGTGGTGCTCTGGTGTTAAAGCGATCTTGGAGAATTGCCTACTTTCGCGCCTGGATCCACGCTTATGACACGCTTTACGTGCTGGTTATGGTCCGAATTCAAAGACGATACTTAGCTTGATAGATAGTACTTAGCTTGATATAGTCGATGTAACCTTGTAATGTTTCGATCGAAGTATAGAAAGTGTAATGTTGCTTCACACCTAAATCAATAAATATCCCGATGTTGAACGAGGATTCTTTAGTTATTCTTCAATTCGTGTTTCTGATTCCCGCGACAACTATTTTTCAACGAAGCACGCACTTAATCGCATTACAATATAGAGGAGAGGGATTCGAACCTGAGACTTATAACCCCATTACATACATGTGATTTTGAACTGGAAATGACCCTACCTAGACCTTATTACCCGAGTCACAAACCCGTTCTGATTAACCCATTTACCACCTCTAATATATATACATCCAACCCTTCGCCTTCATTGCTTTAGTTTATGTCTAATTTTCAGCCTTGAAGAAAACCTAATGAGCCCTTGGATGATGTAGCCGTACTGCTTAAGGTACTCGCTACTCAACCTCTAATTATCCTCATTATTTCTTCTTCTTCTTCTCTCAATTCTTAATATTATTATGATATAATTTCGATTCTCCCACTGGTTTTTATAAATGAATTACTCCGTTTAAATGCAAAGGATACGCTTCCTTTTGGACACTATTCAACTCAAAAGAATCGTGAATATTCCCGACAATCTATAAGAGAAAATATAGTCATGTGAGATATTCCCGACAATCCAAACGCAACCTTTGGATTTGAACGAATGGAGTATTCAATATTTTCAATATTTATTGATTTTCAGTTATGGTAATAAGGTTTATGTTTTGTGTTGGCGACAGTTAACCCTAATTCTCCAACGAGATGCTCTCATGAAAGGGTAGCCTGGTTACTATTTTACCATAACTAGTTGTTAATATAGAATCGACGTCTCACAAGAGATTTACTCGACAATGTACACCGGAGACTTTTGACGTTGTCTTAGACCTTTATGCACGCAAGACGATGTTACTGGGATGGTGTTGATGTCATTTTCAGGGACAATATGTGGCCAGGACAGAGGACCTTTAGGATTAGGTTAAGTCAGTCAAGTAAAGGTGGGGGCAGGATTTTACTAGCTCATTTGGACGATTGTGTCAACTGTCAAGTCAGTCAACTCACCTAGTCTCATTGTTATGACACCTACTCTATGTTGTGACGGAGGTATCCGTCATTGTTATAACGGGTCAAATACTCTCATTTATGCAGAAAAGAAAAGAAAATCCATGTGCTTTTGTAGTATTATGTCTTTTCTATGGAAACGGGTCATATTTATTTGATCCGTTATAAATTTGTCACAGATAATTCCACTTTATTCCGAGTTGAAGCTAGTTTATTTTCCTATAATTCTTGTGGTTGCATAACCTTATGGCAAATAACCTCATTATTCCTCAAAAAATGTCGGAAATCCATTTCATTCATGGAAGGCAGTATTTTTGTTTGCTTTTTTTGGTTGGAATGCTTCTGCATTTCACTACTTATAACCCTTCTTTTAGCATAAAACTTGACACCACAACCACAAGGTGTGACGATAATGATCGAAAGTTTCTTGTCGACATACTTCCAGAGTGCACGAGGCTCGACAATGACTCCTTCATTGACTGCTGCGATAGGCCTGGCATATCATGCAGCAACCTTACTGGCAGAATAATTAGCCTTTATCCATCTTCGTTACTCTACTCCTACTCTTCGTGCTACGAACCCCCGTTTGTTCTGAAACCTTCATCGCTTTCATTACAAGACTTGTCTACCCTCCATCTGGAGTTGTATTCAATATCTTTCAGTAAAGGATTCCAAAGTTTCATTCGATCCTTCCCCAATTTAAAACATCTTTATCTTGACATTTATTGGGTAGTAGAAATGGGAATTCCTAGAGGCATTGGAAACCTTACAAGATTGGAAACACTCGAGGTATACTCTGACTACTCAATGTATGCAAAAACACTTGGCATGTTTTCGCGTCTCACTTCACTAAAGCGCCTAGTTCTCAACCATGTTAACCTTTCTGAAGCTACAGATTGGGTCCATGTTGTGAGTAACCTACCTCACCTTGTGCACCTAGAATTGCCTCAATGCAATCTTCCTGGTGCTACACGTCACTCTCGACCTAGAGTTAATTCCTCCAAGTCACTTGGGTACCTCGATCTTTCAGACAACAATCTCGCATCCTCATCTAGTTGGTCTTGGATTTTCAATCACCGCTCTCTCATCAACTGTGGCTTACGTTTTTTGGATGTCTCAAAAAATTATCATCTCCAAGGTGATCTTACCAGCATTTTCCGGTCTTTGTCTTGCGCAAACGAGTCGCTCGCAACCCTCTCCCTAAATAGGAACTTATTTAGTGGCTCCTTGCCTAATTTCACCATGTTTTCTAGTCTAAGTAAACTTAGCCTCCACTCAAACAGACTCAATGGGACTTTGCCCTCTTTTGTCAATAGACCTTCGAGTCTGACCATCTTTGATGTGCACAACAATAAACTTATTGGATCAGTCCCTGATCTTTCTATGTTTAGGTCTTTGAAAGTGCTGAAACTTCAAAACAACAAATTAAATGGTAGCGTCCACTCGGGCCTAGGACAGCTTTCAAAATTAAGATACTTGGATATTTCTTCGAACTCATTAAAAGACGATCTTGGTATTAGCCATCTTGTAAACCTGTCTAGCTTGCGTTACTTGGATCTTTCCTTTAACTCATTGACCTTGAACGTGGGCACGAACTGGGTTCCTCCATTTCGTTTGGACACTATCGGTCTTGCTTCTTGTGGCTTAGGTTCTCGGTTCCCAGAGTGGCTTAGGACACAAACAAATTATTCTTCGTTGGATTTATCAAATTCTGGAATTTCAGACACAATACCATTTTGGTTCTGGAACCTATCTTCACAAGCTTATGGAGGTATATCGCATCTGGATCTCTCAAGAAATAGTTTCTCTGGTCCTATATCTTTTTTGTGTTCAGGTTCTAATAAGTTCAGCAATAGGTCCCATGTCGACCTTTCGCAGAACAAGTTTTCAGGTGGTCTTCCTGATTGCTGGTCCGAGCTTTCGGGGGTGTTGGTTTTGGATTTATCAGACAACAACTTTTCGGGACAGCTTCCTAGCTCACTGAGTAATCTATCTGGCTTACAATGTTTGCATTTGGGAAATAATAACTTTTCAGGAAAGCTACCTTTGTCCTTTTGTAACTTGACCAATTTGGTATATTTAGATCTCGGAGACAACTTATTTTCTGGTGAGATACCGGCATGCTTGGGGAATATGTCGTTAGACGACACACTGAATGCTGTCAGTCTTCGAAACAATTCCTTCTCCGGAAGCATCCCTCCCCAACTCTGCAATACCGATATCCAAATTCTTGATTTATCGATGAATAATCTCTCTGGTGTCATACCACAGTGCATATGCAAGCTTCAAGCAATGACAGTTACGACACAGTTATTCTATGACAACCCTTGTACAAAGACAAAGATTTTACCTTACTTCAACATATACAAAGACTATATCTCCCTTTTACTGAAAGGACACTTGTACAGTTATGCTAATTGTCTGGACCTCATTAAAATCTTGGATCTTTCGAGCAACAGTTTAACCGGAGAAATTCCAGCTGAAATTTCATGTCTGACGGGATTGATTTCCCTGAACTTTTCAGGAAATAATCTAAGCGGGTCTATCACCTCTAAGATTGGTAGCTTGGAGTCCTTAGAGTCCCTGGATTTGTCAAACAACCATCTTTCTGGAGAGATCCCTTCAACCATTTCCGACCTGAATTTCCTTGAGACTTTGAGCTTAGCAAACAACAACTTTTCGGGAAGAATTCCATCCGGAACTCAGATTCAAGGCTTCAATGCTTCATCATTTACCGGGAATCCCGGACTTTGTGGTGAGCCACTTCCAGATAAGTGTCCAGGCGATGGAGACGGGAAAGGGTCGAGTGTAGAAGATGCTCGAAACCCGAAAGAAAATGACGATGATGATCGTGCATTTTATTTGGGTTTATGCATCAGTGTTGTACTTGGTTTTATTACAGGATTTTGGGCATTTTGTGGTGCTCTGGTCTTAAAGATCTTGGAGGGTCGCCTACTTTCGTGCCTGGATTCATGCTTATGACACGCTTTACGTGATGGTTATGGTCCGAATTCGAAGACGTTACTTAGCTTGATATAGTCGATGTAACTTTGTAATGTTTCGATCGAATTAAGTATAGAAATGTAATGTTGCTTCACACCTAAATCAATAAATATCCCGATATCCCGATGTTGAACGAGGATTCTTTAGTTATTCTTCATGTTTCAAATTCCTGCGACAACTTTTTTTCTTGTCAACGAAACGCGCACTTAGTCGCATTACAGGATAGAGGAGGGTGAGATTCGAACCTGGGACCTATAGTCGCATTACAGTATTTTACTGCTACAAGTAGTTTTTAATGTAGAATCGACGTCTCACAGGAGACTTTGACGTTGTCTTAGACCTTTGTGCACGAAAGACGATGTTACTAGGATGGTGTTGATGTCATTTTCAGGCTAAGTATGTGGCCAGAGAACCTTTGGGATTGAGTTAAGTCAGTCAAGCAAAGGAAAAGGTGAGGGCATGATTTAAAGTGGCTTTATGTGAAATAATTGCTTTACTCATTTGGACGATTGTGTCAAGTCAGTCAACTCACCTCGTCTCTTTGTCTCGAGGTTCAAGGTTCGATCCTCAACTATAAGTTACTCATGAGATATTGGGGAGATATTGGGGGCTGTCACGGTTCGAACTCGTGAAATCTGGCTCTGATACCATGTTCCAAGTTACGAAACCAATTTAACCAAAACTTTAAGGCGATGGTTGAGGTCTGTTTATACTCTATTATTCTAACCCAGCCGCCTGACCCATTTGACACGTCTAGCTCGTGGTGATTGTAATGGATTTTCTGTCACGTTTATTCCGAGTTGATGTTAGTTTATTTTCCTATAAATCTTGTGGTTGCATAACCTTGTGGCAAATAACCTCATTATTCCTCAAAAAATGCAGGAAATCCATTTCATTCATGGAAAGCAGTATTTTTGTTTGCTTTTTCTAGTTGGAATGCTCTTGCATTTCACTACTTCCCCTTCTTTTAGCTCAAAGCTTAACACCACAACCACAATGTGTGACGAAAATGATCGAAAGTTTCTTGTCGACTTATTTCCTAGTCTCGACATGCTTCCAAACTGCACGAGACGTCACTACAATTACTCTTTCCTTGATTGCTGTAATATTCCTGGCATTTCTTGCAGCAACCTCTCTGGCAGAATAATTGAACTCGATATTTCTTCGTTACTATACAACCTAACCTCCAGCTTTTCATGCCAGGAGGATCCGCAGTTCATTCTTAAACCTTCACGGCTTTCGTTAGAAGGCTTGTCTAGCCTGCATCTAGACTTGGATGGAGTATCTTTTAGCAAAGGATTCCAAAGTTTCATTCGTTCTTTCCCCAATTTACTACATCTTTATCTCGCCTCTCATGGGGAAGGAGGAACGGTGATTCCTCGAGGAATTGGAAACCTTACGAAACTAGAAACTTTTGAAGTGAGACCTTATAGCTCAATGTACGCAAAAACACTTGGCATGTTTTCGCGTCTCACTTCACTAAAGCGTCTAGTTCTCAATGGTGCTTTCCTCGGTGAAGCTACGGATTGGCTTCATGTTGTCAGTGGCCTAACTCACCTTGTGTACCTGGACTTGGGTCGATGCTTTCTCGCTGATCAGCCTCGACATAGTGTTAATTCTTCCAAGTCACTTGTGTACCTTGATCTTTCATCCAACTTTCTTACATCCTCGTCTAGTTGGTCTTGGATTTTCAATCATAGCTCTCTCATCACCCTTTTCATATCTAACAACCAGTTAAATGGCTCGATTCCAAATAGATTTACAGGAATGCGCTCTCTTTCACATCTCGACCTTTCTCAAAATTACTTTGAAAGTCGGCTTCCTAGTTCTTTGGGAAGTCTTTGTAGGTTACGTAGTTTGAATCTATCGAAAAATCGTCTCCAGGGTGATCTTGTCAGCGTCTTCCGGTCTTTGTCTTGTGCAAATGAGTCGCTTATATCCCTCTCCTTGAACCGAAACCTTTTCAGTGGTTCATTGCCTGATTTCACCATGTTTTCTAGTCTAAGTAAACTTAGCCTCCACTCAAACAAGCTCACTGGTTTTCTGCCCTCTTTTGTGATCAATAGACCTTCAAGTCTGACCATCTTTGATGTGCACAACAATGAATTTACTGGATCAATGCCAGATCTTTCTGTGTTTGCATCGTCTTTGAAAGTGTTACAACTTCGAAACAACAAATTAAATGGTAGCGTCCACCCAACCGTAGGAAACCTTTCAATGCTCAGACACTTGGATATTTCTTCAAACTCATTAAAAGATGATCTTGGTATTAGCCTTTTCGGAAACCTTTCTCGCTTGCGTTACTTAGATCTTTCCTTTAACTCATTCACCTTGAACGTGGGCTCGAGTTGGGTTCCTCCATTTCGTTTGGACACTATAGGTCTTGCTTCTTGTGGCTTAGGTTCTCAGTTCCCGAAGTGGCTTAGAACACAGACAAATTATTCCTCGTTGGATTTGTCAAATTCTGGGATTTCAGGCAAAATACCATTTTGGTTCTGGAACCTATCTTCGAAAGGTCATTCCATCGATCTCTCTGACAACAGACTTCATGGTAAATTACCTACTGATTTCTTAAGTGTTTTCAGCTTGGATTCCGAAGGTATATCGTATCTGGATCTCTCAAGAAATAGTTTCTCTGGTCCTATTTCTTTTTTGTGTTCAGTATCTGATAACTTCTGGGCTGGGTCCCATATCGACCTTTCGCATAACAAGTTTTCATGTGATCTTTCTGATTGCTGGTCCAAGTTTTGGGGGCTGATAAAGGTTTTGGATTTATCAAATAATAACTTTTCGGGTCAGCTTCCTAGCTCATTGGGTGGTCTATCGATAGAGTATTTGCATTTGAGAAATAACAATTTTTCAGGAAACCTACCTTTGTTCTTGTGTAGCTTAACCACTTTGTCATATTTAGATCTTGGAGACAACTCCTTTTCGGGAGAGATACCTGCGTGCTTGGGGGATAAGCTAAACATGATGACGGTTCTCAGTCTTCGAAACAATTCCTTCTCAGGAAGCATCCCTCGCCAACTCTGCAATCCGTCTATCCAAATTCTTGATTTATCGACCAATAATATCTCCGGTGTCATACCACAATGCTTATGCAAGCTTCGAGCAATGACACAGCAAAATAGCCGCCATCCTGCTATTTTGGAACCTGTAGCAAACAGAACAGTCATCAGCACCCCATACGAAGACTATATCTCCCTTGTATTGAAAGGACACTTGTATGACGATGCTAATCATCTGGAACTCGTAAAAATCTTGGATCTTTCGAGCAACAGTTTAACCGGGCAAATTCCAGCTGAAATTTCATGTCTAATTGGATTGGTTTCCCTGAACTTCTCAGGAAATAATCTAAGCGGGTCTATCACCTCCAAGATTGGTGCCTTGAAGTCTTTAGAGTCCCTCGATTTATCAAATAACCATCTTTCTGGAGAGATCCCTTCAACCATTTCCGACCTGAATTTCCTTGGGACTTTGAGCTTAGCAAACAACAACTTTTCAGGAAGAATTCCATCCGGAACTCAGATTCAAGGCTTCAATGCTTCATCATTTGCTGGGAATCCCGGGCTTTGTGGTGAACCACTTTCAGATAAGTGTCCAGGCGATGGAGACGGGAAAGGGTCGAGTGTAGAAGATGCTCGAAACCTGAAAGAAAATGACGATGACCGTGCATTTTATTTGGGTTTATGCATCAGTATCGTACTTGGTTTTATTACAGGATTTTGGGCATTTTGTGGTGCTCTGGTGTTAAAGAGATCTTGGAGAATTGCCTACTTTCGCGCCTGGATTCATGCTTATGACAAACTTTACGTGCTGGTTAACCTCACGTTGGTCCGAATTCAGAGGCGTTACTTCGCTTGAAAAATCTCGAGCCAACATCGATCACATTTGAACGAACATTCGAGTTTTCTCGAAGACGAGTCCTAAATAAAAGGCATAGGCTAATATATAGAGTCATCCATCCTATTAAGTATTACTGGTAGTTATTGTGTGAGACGAACTGACGGTTTCATACGTGAAACAGTCCGTTTGTACGAAAAGATTATTTCTTTGATAATAATAAGTGAATTGTCTTTTAATAGAACTGCTTCGTTTCAAACGTGTGAGACGTCCAATGAACCACAAAGCTAGCATTTTAGCTAGTGGAACGACTTACATTTGCACATCCAAAAGTCAACAACACTTTAAAAAAATAACAAAAAAAAGTCAACTTTGTTATTACAATCTCAAATCAAATATTATTAACTTCGTAAATTGACGGTTTCAGATTGTAAAACGATTTCTCACAGTAACTTGTACGAGTAATTTTTAGTTTTATCCTACAAAGTCGACGATTTGTTTTGTGTAACCACTTTGATCATCATAAAACTTAGACCAAAACATCACCCCACCATATTTTCGCGACTTTTTGATAATCGGTAGGACTTGATTAATCAACACGTCGGGTGGTAGAAACCCACTACCCGCTGCTTCAGTGGCAGCGGGTAAACCCATGAACAACTTCTTAATATACCTTTTCGAACTCCATAATTTCCACGACGTTATTATATTCGTAAGAGTACCGTTATATTGGCACGGTGGATTATTGTAAAATTGGACCCATACATAGTCAAATAAACCCGTTCTAAGCGGTCCACCTAAATATTTATCGGGAAACGGGCATTGTGGGGCCGCGCCTAAATACACCTTTTTACCTCGAAACCCTCGATAACTATACCGGTGTAGATATCGTGCTAGATCGCTCCAATACAATACGGATCCCGATTCAATATCAAAATCGACGCCATCTAGGGCAACATTACCTAGGGGTCGTCTCGAGGTCGATCGGCCCCCTAGGTAATTTCTATACAAATATCTAGCGAATTTTTTCGCGTCTTTCTTGGACGAAAATGAGTAATTTCCGACCCCACCACCTAATGAGAGAAGAACTTTAACACCTTGGGACTGACAAAACTCGATCTCACTTGATAAACCAATGCACCCTCCAGCTGGCGGGTCACAGTGACCCGCCAGGTTCAAGGAGGGTGCTTGACCGCTCCCAAACACATTGAGAAAGGCTAAGTTAACGTATTTATATCTTCCGGTCGCACATGTCTCGTTCAGACGACCCTCATTCCCGTTTTGGCCCCAGTAAATGGCTACACCGCCACGTTTGTGGTGGTTGTAGTCGTGGCCGTGCGAGAGGACCGGGAGGAGGAGGATGAAGAGCAAAGGGAGGATACATAGCTTTGGAGCATAATACATATACATGTTATATGATTTAATGTTCATGTGCTTAGAATTTCAATTTGGCTTAGTGTGTATATATATATAGTTGAAACTTCAGAATGCGTCAGTTGATCAGCAAATTCAAAAGGTTGTCGCAATATGTATAAATAAGTGAAAACGAGACTTTGATCTTAAAAAAGTAAAACGGTTATATTTCATTTTCGTATAATTTGTGATCTCGAATTGATACGTGGATCAACATGTTTTCGATTAATTTAGTTGCAAAAGTCGATAATTGTGTCCATGTGACCAAAAATGTCAAATAATGTGACTTCTCCCTATTTTTTATACATTCTGTTCTTATGGGATTCATGTTATTTAATCTGTTTATAGATATATTATCATATATATCCGTATTAAACGAGAATTTGTGGGTTTGAAACCGATCTTGAATTATTTGCCAGCTAATAAAAAATGGAGTGATGAAGAGTTAACATTGAAGAGGATTATGTCACTGCTTAGACAAACATGGAGTATAAACTGGTTTTTATTAATTAATGAAGTCAAGCATCGAATCTCGATCTCTTCGGATAAGATAGAGTATATATATATTCGTATATGTGATGTATATTTTAATCAAATGCGTAGTTTTAAATATCGTAGGCTTGTAGCTGGGATTCTTATCGGATACGGTGTAAAATAAATTGGATTTTAAAAAGATAAATGAATAAATAAATCAATTCAATTGGATATTAAGTTCGGCCTCATTCAGCATTTGTCTCGGTCAAGAATATCACACGGTGCCTCGAGGGTTTTCGTTATTGTGGTTGGAAAACGAATGTATTCACACAAACAATTAAACAATCGAGATTGACGATGATACAGTAATTAAACAGAAATAACATCATCATTATAATACAAATACCGAGTATATGAATGTTATACGAGTAACAAAATTATGATACAAAGAAGCTTTAAGATCTCGTCCAAGCTCGAGCTATATTTACAACCCATATGCATACACCCTGTCTCTCATGTCTTCATAGAATCGGAAATAGGCATGTCTCCAAGATCTCTTCACGACTAAAGTCCCACAAACTCCCCAGAATCCGAAGATAAATCCAAGTATCACACTTATGTACACTCCCAGCATAAACTCGTCTACCTTGTGTGGCTCATGGTGACCAGCATTTGGTGCGAAGGCAGGTGCTTCATTTACGGCACATGTAGGTAGCGGTTCTCCACAAAGTCCTGGATTTCCCATGTATGATGACGCATCAAAGCTTTGCAATTGTGTACTGACTGGAATCATGCCCGTCAAGTTATTTTCGGAAATATCGAATGACGACAGAGAGCTAATTTGAGCCAAACTGGATGGAATTTCGCCGGTAAGATGATTATGTGATAAATCAAGAGACTCCAAAGAGGTCAGTTGGCCAATTTTCGACATAATAGCTCCACTAAGATTGTTTCTTGATAGGTCTAAAAACTTTAATCCAACCAGAGTTGATATACCTTTTGGAATATGGCCTTGTAGCTTATTATTTGAAATATCGATTCCTATAAGTAATCCTAATGAATGCCTATTATCAAATGCGTGTTCCTCTCCTTTCCACATCACGTCTGTAACTTCGTAGTCTGACACGATTTCTTGATCATCTGTGTTAGCCATGCTTGTGTTAGCCATGCTTACCAGTTTGTCCAAACAATTTGGAATCGTACCAGAGATATGATTGTTCGAAAGGTCCATGATTTGAAGGTAGGAAAGATCGCATAAGCGTGTTGGTATAACTCCAGTAAATCCATTATTCCGTAGGTTAACAATGGCGAGATTTCTTAAACTATGCCCAAAGCTAGGAGGTAGGTGGCCAACCAATGCATTATTTGAAAGATCAAGAAATACCAATGACTTGCAATTTTCCAGGGATGTCGGTAGTTCACCCGATAGATTATTATTACTAAGGTGTATACCATTAAGTTTGTCTAAAGCACCTATAGAGGTCGGTAAGTTTCCCCAAAGACGATTGTCCTCCAGATAGAGGACTTCTAATTGATCAAAATAGCTCAAACAATCCGGAATCTTTTCTGAAAACAAGTTATTGGATATATCGAGATATTTAAGAGGCATTTGTATGTGAGGGCACAAGAATGGAGAAAGACCTTCTGAAAACTTGTTGTTGTTTAGAATTAGTTCCGATACATTATTCCTTAGAAATGTGGGTATTACACCTTCCAAGAGGTTGTAACCCAAGTAAATAGAAGGCAGATAGTTAAAGATGGATGATACATCGGGAATCATACCATAAATCATGTTGTGAGACATGTCTAGATAGGAAATTTCCGAAAATAAGCTTGAGCTCCAAAAGGAAATAGGAATAGTGTCCGAAATACTAGCATATGATATGTCAAGTATCGACAAGTTTTTCTGAGTTGTAATCCACCTCGGAAATTTAGGGCCTATCTTGCAATATCCTAGACGTAGGATATCAAGCTGAAATGGAGGAATCCAATCAACACTAATGTTAATCACAACGCCTTTGTTGGATGACAAATCCAAATAACTTAGTTTCGAAAGGTTTGATAAATGGTTGATTGTGAGAGTTCCATTCAAAGAAAAGCCTGAAAGGCGCAAGCTCTCGAGCATTGTAAGTTGGCCAAGTGATTCAGGAACGCTACCATTAAGTAAAGTTCCGCGAAGACTTAATTCCCTTAAGGATGAAAAGGTGCCAATGTTGTCCGGAATCGTGCCCCAAACTTGGTTGAGATCTAAATTTAGAGACACTAACGCCTTATGTGGACACGTAGAAAAGGATTGAAGGATGTCGGAGAACTTGTATTTGAGATTGGTACTAGACAATTGTAGGGTTTTCAAGCTACATAAGTTATCGAGAAGTTTCATAGCACGTACAGATACTTGTGGATTATTAGCAAACATTTCATTATCTGAGAGGTCAAGATATATAAGGTTGGTCTGAAGTCCACTCAAATTCAACAACCACTCAAATATTGATGTGTCATTCAAGTAGTTTTGATAAAGATTTAAGACAGTAAGGGTGGTTGATGAATTAATATATGAAAGTGAAGAAGGAGGTGAGTTTTGAGAAAGTTGACAAAAAACTAAGCGAAGCTCTCGTAAGTAAGGAAGGTTATTGACAATAGAGAGCCAGGTGCTTGTAGTTGTACTCAAATCAATACCACTCAAATCAACTTCCCTCAACAACCTCATACGCGAAAGCCACCCCAAGTTATCCACCCTCATGTTAAGGTCACTATTGTAAACATTTAGATCAAGAAATGTTAATCTAGAAAGATTCCCGATCTCTTGAGGAATAATACCCGAAAACCCAGCATTGGAGAGGTTAAGACGCTCTAAGCTAGCAAGTGAGCCTAAAAACTTGGGTAATTGTCCACGGAAATTATTACTACTAAGGTCCAAATATTTCAAATGCGTCAAGTTAAGTAGAGCAACACTGAGTGTACCTTCAAAACAAGGGATGGTCTCATCATAATACTCGCCAGAACCACAAAGTTTGACACCGATGACATGACCGGATTGGTTGTCGCAACGAATACCCCGCCATTGACAACAATCCTGAGTGTGTCCCCAAGAATCGAGGAGTCTGCAATGATCAACAAGAATGCCCTGTTTGATGAAGTGAAGCAGGGCATTTCTCTCACTCTCGATACATTGGAAGCGGGTTTTATTAACCTCAAATGATCCAACACGACTACTATAGTATGTCAGCCAAACACTAAAAAGTACAATAATGACTACACGATTATACGACATACGTGGAAAACGAGTCGTCATTTTATTCTCACTCAAATTTGTTAAGAGTTTAAATATAATTAATGAGATAATGAAGCTTATTTATATTGACTCCTAGTGCTCCTTTTTCTACGTTTGCCTTTGAATGTTGAATGTTCACTATATTGTTAGTAGATTAAGTCTTGGTCGGCTCATAATGTCCCCATGATATGATTGATACTTGTGTGGTTAAGGTTGAGTGATGGCTAAGTGTTGTCTTCGGCCGAATTTTTCAACGAAGATTAATACACGTTTTCATGGCGTTTGTCGATCTGGGATTATTCAACTCGTATTTTCTTCATCGTCTCTAGTCAAGCCATTGGGAAAACAAAATACGAGTCAATTTGGATCGTATTTACGAATAATGATTGATCACATAAATAGACTATAGAAAGAGATGGGATTTATGGAAAAATATAGTATGAAGGATGTGAAGGAGGAGTACTTGTTTGGTGTTAGTTAGAACGAAATTGGGACAACTTTGCAACTTTGAGACTTTGTCTGGTCGCGGTCACTATAACCTTTTAACTACTCTGTTATGACGGCCCTGTGCTCGATCCTATAACCCGATAATATTGAGAGCAAATGCCTACGACATGAAAGTATAACATCTCCATAAACAGAAATAACATCTTCATTATGATACAAATCTCACCTATAATGGAGTATATGTGAATATAATGTTAAAGCAAAATTAGGATACAAAGATTAAAACACTAGCTTTAAGATCTCCTCCAAGGTCTAGCTATATAAACAACCCATATAACATACACCTTGTCTCTCATGTCTTCGTAGAATCGGAAATAGGCATGTCTCCAAGATCTCTTCACAATCAAAGTCCCACAAACTCCCCAGAATCCAACAATAAATCCAAGTATTACACTTATGTACACCCCTAGCATAAACTCGTCTACCTTGTGTGGCTCGTGGTGACCATTTGGTGCGATGTCAGGTGTTTCATTTTTGGCACATGTTGGGAGCGGTGCTCCGCAAAGTCCGGGGTTTCCCATGTAAGATGATGCATCAAAGCTTTGCAATTGTGTGCTCACTGGAATCTTTCCCGTCAAGTTATTGTCGGAAATGTCGAGTATCTCTAGAGAGCTAACTTGAGCCAAACTTGGTGGAATTTCTCCAGTAAGATGGTTATGGGATAAATCAAGAAACTCCAAAGAGGTTAGTTGGCCTATTTTTGACATAATAGTTCCAGTAAGATTGTTTCTCGATAGATTTAAGAATATTAATCCAACGAGACTTGATATACCTTCGGGGATATGACCTTGTAGCTTATTATTGGAAAGATCGATGCCTACAAGTAATCCTAATGTGGTGAAATCCTTAAACGTCTGTTCACTTCTTTTCCACATCACACTTGCATCTGGGATGCCGTCAAATTCACTTGTATAGTTAAAAAACTCATCAGTATTGTTAACCATGCTTACCAGTTTGTTCACACAACTTGGAATTGTACCAGAGATTTGATTGCTTGAAAGGTCCATGAGTACAAGTTGTGAAATATCACAGAAGCTTGTAGGTAGAACCCCGGAAAATCGATTATTTTGTAGGATAAGAATGAAAAGATTATGAAAACTTTGGCCAAAGGAAGGAGATATGTGTCCCTCTAATTTATTATATGAAAGGTCAACAAATATCAATGACTTGCAATTTTCCAGGGATGCTGGGAGTTCGCCAGATAGATTATTATTGCTCAAATGGAGGACTAAGAGTCGGTGCAATGCACCGATGGAGTTTGGCAACTTTCCCCAAAGATTGTTGTTCCCGAGATCTAGGTGAACTAATTGATCGAAATTGCTCCAGCAATCGGGAAACTTTTCGGAAAAAAAGTTGCTCGATAGGTCGAGATAGGAAATAGACGTTTGAGTACGTGGGCACAAGAATGCAAGAATGCCTTTTGAAAAGTTGTTGTTGCTGAGAATAAGCTGTGAAACATTATTCCTTAAGAAAGTGGGTATTTCGCCTTCCAAATAGTTGAAGCTCAAGTCAATATTATCATGGAGAGTTTGAAAACTGATTGGTATATCCAGAAGTGTACCATAAATCATATTAGATGACATGTCTAGATCCTTATTTCCCGACATCAAGCTCGAGTTCCAAAAGAAAGTAGGAATGGTGTCCGAAATACTACAATTGGATATATCAATATAATGCAAGTTTTTTTGTCTTAAAATCCACTTTGGAAAATAAGGGCCTACCTTGCATGATCCCAAATTAAGACTATCCAATTGAAATGGAGGAATCCAGTTTTCGTTAACAATAACCTCTAATTCCGTGTTCCCCGACAAGGTCAGTGAACGTAGTTGTGAAAGGTTTGTTAAGTGGACACTTGTGAAAGTTCCATTAAAAGAATTGAATGAAAGATCCAAGGTCTCAAGCATCGAAAGTTTTCCGAGGGCTTGAGTAATGGTGTCATTCATCAACAGATTATAACCGACGTCTAGTTCTCTTAAAGAAGAAAAGGCACCAATATTATCCGGAATCGAGCCCCAAATTTTGTTAAGAGCTAAGTTTAGAAACACCACTGACTTGTGTGGACATGCATAAAAGGATTCGACAATTTTAGAGAAGTCGTAGTTGAGATTCGTGTCCTCCAAGTTTAGGGTTTGCAAGCTACATAACTTATCAAGATTTTTCATAACACGTTCAGACTTTTGCAAATTATTCCCAAACATCTTTTCGTTACCATTGAGGTCAAGAAATATAAGGTTGGTCTCAAGTCCACTCAAATTGAACAGCCACTCAAATATTGATGTATCATTCAAATTATTCCTCGAAAGACCAAGGAAAGCAAGGGTTGTGGATGAATTAATATATGAAAGTGAAGATGGTAAGTGTAGATTTAGTCCACAATCATCCAAATAAAGCTCTTGTAAGACAGGAAGATTGTTAACTACGGAGAGCCAGGTGTTTTTAGCCGCATTTAAATTAATGCCACTCAAATCGACTTCCCTTAATAACCTCATACGTGAAAGCCACCACAAGCTTTCCACTCTCCTGGGGATGTTGCTCTGTATGAACATATTACCAAGTTTGAGGGATGTTAATTTCGAAAGATTTCCCATCTGTGGAGGAATCACACCCCAAAACCCAGCATTGGAGAGGTTAAGGTTCTCTAAATTAACAAATGAACCTATAAACTTGGGTAATTCTCCACTGAAATTATTAGCACTAAGGTCCAAATATTTCAAATATGTCAAGTTATGTAGAGCAACACTGAGCTTACCTTCAAAACAAGGGATGAACTCACCATAATACTCGAAGTAAGAACCATGAAGTTTGAGACCGATGACATGACCAGATTGGTTGTCGCAGCGAATACCCCGCCATTGACAACAATCATCAGTGTGTCCCCAAGCATCTAGGAGTCCACAATGATCGACACTACTGCTTTGTTTGAAGTGAAGCAGGGCATCTCTCTCACTCTCAACACATTGGAGATGAGTTTTATTAACCTCCAATGATTCGGCATGGCAACTATAGTATGTTAGCCAAACACTAAATAGTATAATAATAATGATAACGTGATTATATGATCTACGGGGAAAACTCTTCGTCATTATTATGCAAAATTGTTACTAGAAATATAACTGATTTGTGAAATATATTTGTTTGATTTAGGAGGTTGAAGTATGCATTTATTTATATACTACTTTGATGATAATCATGGACTAAGACATACTACTCCCTTCTCTATGTTTGTTAGTGAATATCGAATGTTCTTTCTTTGGGATGATGTTCTTACGATTGTTACTTGTATGGTTAAGGTTTTGCAATTGATTAAGTCTTGGTCTTCGATCTTAAGTGTAATTTGGGCTTAACTTTTTTAAATGAGTCATTTTCGTTTAATGGGTTATAGAATTGATTGATACGAAAAGATTTGATACGTATTCCGAAATCCCTACTAAAAAATGTATAAGCTTTTAAGTATTTATGTGGTTCAAGTGAGCAGTCTATCAAGGGATATTGTTTAAGGCTTACGGCCGAAAAATATAATATAATGATCGAGTTGGTATGGTTCGCACATTGATCATAGTTATCGACAAGAAATTTTTGTTACACGGTAATGTTGAAAGCGGATACCCAAGACTCTACTTCGGGTGACCGGTGTTAAACATAGTAACGAGGTCACTATGACACTATTATACATCAATGCCAAGAAGGAAAACAACATTCAAACCCCAAGTTAATATGTTATAGCAAATTTATGATACAAAGATTAAAGATTAAAGATTAAAAAAAAAAAAAAAAAAAAAAAAAAATCTAGCTTTAAGATCTCCTCCAAGCTCTAGCTATATTGACCATCCATATAACATACACCCTGTCTTTAGCATCTTCTAAGAATCGGAAATAGGCATGTCTCCAGGATCTCTTCACAACTAAACTCCCACATACTCCCCAAAATCCAACAATAAATCCAAGTATCACACTTATGTACACTCCCAGCATAAACTCGTCTACTACCGTTTCTTGCTTGTGGTAGATATTTGGTGAGATAGCAGGTGCTTCATCTCTGGCACATGTTGGGAGCGGCGCTCCACAAAGTCCATGGTTTCCCATGTATGATGATGCATCAAAGCTTTGTAATTGTGTGCCGACTGGAATCTTCCCTGTCAAGTTATTGTCGGAAATGTCGAATGAGGACAGAGAGCTAATTTGAGCCAAACTAGTCGGGATTTCTCCGTTAAAATGGTTATGTGATAGATCAAGAGATTCCAAAGATGTCAGTTGGTCTATTCTCGACATAATAGCTCCGGTAAGATTGTTTCGTGATAGATTTAAGAATTTCAATCCAACGAGACTTGATATACCTTCTGGAATATGGCCTTGTAGATTATTATTGGAAAGATCGATGCCTACAAGTAATCCTAATGTGTTGACACCCTGAAACATCTGTTCATTTCTTTTCCACGTCACACTTGTATCATCTGGGTAGCCCCTAAATTCATTTGTATACTTCGAAACCTCATCAGTAGTGTTAACCATGCTTACAAGTTTGCTCACACATCTTGGAATTGTACCAGAGATTTGATTGCTTGAAAGGTCCATGAGTACAAGTTGTGAAAGATCACAAAAGCTTGTAGGTAGAACCCCGGAAAATCGATTTTTTTTTAGGTTAAGGATGGCAAGGCTCTTAAGACTATACCCAAAGGAAGGAGGGATGTGGCCCTCTAATATATTATATGAAAGGTCGAGAAATTCCAATGACTTGCAATTTTCTAGGGAGGTCGGTAGTTCGCCAGACAAATTATTATTGCTCAAGTGTAGGTCACTAAGTTGATGTAATTCACCAATGGAGGTCGGCATCTTTCCCCAAAGATTATTATTCTCGAGATACAGGTGACTTAATTGATCGAAATGGTTCCAACAATCGGGAATCTTTTCAGAAAACAAGTTGCTCGATAGGTCAAGATGGAAAAAAGACGTTGGGGAATGTGAGCAAAAGAATGCAAGAAGGCCACTTGAAAAGTTGTTGTCGTTGAGACTAAGCTCTGAAATATTATTCCTTAAGAAAAGGGGTATTTCGCCTTCCAAATAGTTGAAGCTCAAGTCAATTAGAGTATGGAGACTCTGAAAAACTATTGGTATATCCGGAAGTGTACCATAAATCATATTACGAGACATATCTAGAAAAATATTTCCCAACATGAAGCTCGAGTTCCAGAAAGAAGTAGGAATGGTATCCGAAATACTAGAATTAGATAAATATATCCATAGCAACTTCTTTTGATTCATAATCCACTTCGGAAAATAAGGACCTACCTTGCATGATTCCAGATCAAGATAATCTAGCTGAAATGGAGGAATCCAATTACCATTAACACTGACCTCTAATTCAGTGTTCTTACTCAATATCAACAGACGTAATTGTGAAAGGTTTGTTAAGTGGACAGTTGTGAAAGTTCCGTTCAAAGAATTGCTGGAAAGATCCAACCTCTCGAGCATTGTAAGTTTTCCGAGGGATTGAGGAATGGTGCCATTCAACAGATTATTATTGACCTCTAGTTCTCTCAAGGAAGAGAAGGCACCAATATTATACGGAATCGAACCCCAAAGTTGGTTTACATATGCTTTTAGAGACACCAATCCCTTGTGTGGACATGCATGAAAGGCTTCGACAATTTTAGAGAAGTCGTAGTTGAGATTCGTGCCAGACAAGTGTAGGGTTTGCAAGCCACATAACTTATCAAGAAGTTTCATAGCACGTCCAGACACTTGCAAATTGTTTCCAAACATCATTGGATTGAAAGACAGGTCAAGATATTTAAGGTTGGTTTCAAGTCCGCTCAAATTGAATAACCACTCAAATATTGATGTATCATTCAAATTATTCGATGAAAGACTAAGGACAGAAAGGGTTCTGGACGAATTAATATATGAAAGTGAAGATGGTAATAAGTGTGGATTGTTCGATGAAAGACCACAACGATTCAAACGAAGCTCTCGTAAGGCAGGAAGATTGTTAACGACAGAGAGCAAGTTGTTTGTAGTTGCACTTAAATCGATCCCAGTCAAATCCAGTTCCCTTAATAACCTCATACGTGAAAGCCACCGCAAGCTTTCCGCTCTCATATTGTAGCTAGCATATTCATCAACAACCTTAAAATCGAGGGATGTTAATTTCGAAAGATTTCCAATTTCTTGAGGAATCACACCCCAAAACCCAGCAGAAGACAGATTAAGCTTCTCCAAACTAGCTAGTGAACCTATAAACTTGGGTAATTTTCCGCTGAACCTATTCATACTGAGGTCTAAATATTTCAAATACTTCAAGTCGAGTAGAGAAACTTTGAGTGTACCTTCAAAACATGGGTTGGAGGATTCCGTAAAGCCATCAGAATCAACGTAGAAAGAACCACGAAGTTTGAGACCGATGACATGACTAGATTGTTTGTCGCAGCGAATACCACGCCACTGACAACAATCCAAGCTACGTCCCCAAGAATCAAGGAGTCCACAATGATCGACACTAATACCCTGCTTGAAGTCAAGCAAGGCATCTCTCTCACTCTCGACACATTGGAAGCGGGTTTTATTAACCTCCAATGACCCGACATGGCAACTATAGTATGTTAGCCAAACACTTAAGACTACAATGATAACGTGATTATATGATCCACGGGGAAAATCGTTCGTCATTATTATGCAAAATTGTTACTAGAAATATAATTATAGATTTTGTGAAATATATTTATTTGTTTGATTGATTTAGAAGGTGGTAGTATGCATTTACTTATATATTTATTTTCATGATTGATAATTGTGTGGTAGATAATATACATCCAAAATCAAGGCTTAACTTTTTAAAGGAGTCATTTTCACATATACATTCAATTTAGACTACAAATTTGTGTGGATACGTGAAGACATGATGTCGATCGATAAACTAAGTTACTGACCAACGTTTTTTTCATTGCCAATCAATTATTTCAGCCGCAATTTAGCAGCGTTCTTATTGTACTAGTATATATAACCCGAGAAAATTCACAGACATGTTTTAAATATTGATGTATAAAAAGGTTTATGAACGCTTTTGAATGATAAATATTGATGTATAAATATTTCGGCCGCGAGCATTCTTATTGTATGATAATGTGAATGTCATGACTCGAGCATATAGAGACATAAAAAGGAATTAGAAAGACGAAAAAAATTGAAGTGAGAGTCTAGGTGAGGCCGGTCTCATAATCGCAATTAGGAATTAGAAAGACGAAAAAAATCAATTCGAGGAAAATAAAGAAAGAAACATTATTATTCAAACTTCAACCATTATGAATTATGATTACAAAAATATGATACAAGGCTAGCAATTAGCCTTAAGATCTCCTCCAAACTTTGGCTACATTGACAACCCATAAAACATACACTTTGTCTCTCATGTCTTCATGGAATCGGAAGTAGGCATGTCTCCAAGATCTCTTTAGAACTAAAGTCCCACAAACTCCCCAAAATCCAAAGATAAATCCAAGTATCACACTTATGTACACTCCTAGCATAAACTCGTCTACCTTGTGTGGCTCGTGGTGACCACTTGGCGCGATGGCAGGTGCTTCATTTTTGGCACATGTTGGGAGCGGTGCTCCACAAAGTCCATGGTTTCCCATGTATGATGACGCATCAAAGCTTTGCAACTGTGTGCCAATTGGAATCGTCCCCGTCAAGTTGTTATCAGAAATGTCGAACGTCGACAGAGAGCTAATTTGAGCCAAACTGGTCGGTATTTCACCAGTAAGATGGTTATGTGATAAATCAAGAGACTCCAGAGACGTCAGTTGGCCAATTCTTGATATTATAGCACCCCTAAGATTGTTTCGTGAGAGATTCAAGAATTGTAATTCAACGAGACTTGATATGCCTTCTGGAATATCGCCTTCTAACTCATTGTTGGACATATCAATGCCTTTAAGTAAGATGCTATCGCTGAATGTTTGTTCCGTTCTTTTCCACGTCACTCGCAAAGAATCATTAGTAATCTGTGATGTATAACCTTCCAAAAATTGAGATTGGCTGGATTCGTGTCTGTCAGCCATGCCCACAAGTTGGTCTATACAACTTGGAATGATTCCGGAGATATGGTTCTGTGAAAGGTCCAAGAATCGGAGTTGAGAAAGCTCACAAAAACTTGTTGGTAGAACCCCGGAGAATCGATTATTTTGTAGGTTAAGAATGGTAAGACCCTCAAGACTATGCCCAAAAGAAGGTAGATCTCCCTCTAATGAATTATACGAAAGGTCAAGAAAAAACAATGACGTGCAATTTTCTATGGATTTCGGTAGTTCACCGGACAGATTATTATTGCTCAAGTGTAGGTCCATGAGATTGTATGATGAGCCAATGGATGTTGGTACATTTCCCCAAATATTATTGTTCTCAAGATTCAAGTGGGATAATCTCTCGAAATAGTTCCAACAATCGGGAAACTTTTCAGAAAATGAGTTGCTCGACAAGTCAAGAAAATCCATAGATATTTGAGTATGTGGGCACAAGAATGACGAAAGGCCTTTCGAAAAGTTGTTGTTGTTAAGAACAAGGAATGAAACATTTTTATTCCTCAAGAAAGCGGGTATTTCGCCTTCCAAATTGTTGAAGCTCAAGTCAATTGAAAAAAGAAGATTCGGAAGATTGATTGGTAGATCTGGGAGTGTACCATAAATCATATTATTTGACATCATAAGAGAACTCAGATTTCCGGACATCAAGCTCGAGTTCCAAAAGGAAGTAGGAATGGTGTCCGAAATTCTAGAATTGGATATATCAATATATTGCAACTTTTTTTGAGTCAGAATCCACTTCGGAAAATAAGGGCCTACCTTGCATGACCCCAATACTAGAGTATCCAGCTGAAATGGAGGAATCCAATTCGCATCAATACTAACCTCTAGTTCTATGTTCTCCCTCAAGCTCAGTGAACGTAGTTGTGAAAGGTTTGTTAAGTGGACGCTTGTGAAATTTCCTTCCAAAGAATTGTATGAAAGATCCAAACTCTCAACCATCGTAAGTTTTCTGATAGCTTGAGTAATGGTGCCATTCAAATGATTACGACTGACGTCTAGTTCTCTCAAGTAAGAAAAGTCCCCAATATTATCTGGAATTGAGCCCCAAAGTTGGTTACCAGCTAAGTTTAGAGACACCAATGCCTTGTGTGGACATCTATAGAAAGATTCGACAACTTTAGAGAAGTCGTAGTGGAGATTCGTGACGGACAAGGACAGAGTTTTCAAACTACATAACTTATCAAGGAGTTTCATAGCACGTCCAGACATTTGCAAACTATTTCCAAACATCATGTCATTAACAGAGAGGTCAAGATATATAAGGTTGGTCTCGAGTCCACTCAAGTTCAACAACCACTCAAATATTGATGTATCGTTTAAATAATTTCTTGAAAGGCTCAAGACACTGAGGGTCGTAGATGAATTAGTATATGAAAGAGAAGATTGTGATTTTAAAGATAGTTGACATGTATCAAGACGAAGCTCTCGTAAGAAAGGTAAATTATTAACAACAGAGAGCCATGTGTTTGTAGTGGCACTCAGATCAATATGACTCAAATCGACTTCCCTAAGCAATCTCATACGTGAAAGCCACTCCAAGTTGGTCGCCTTTACTTTTGGGTTACCAAGATCAACATGAAGATCAAGGGATGTTAATCTGGAAAGATTTCCGAACTCTTGAGGAATAACACCCGAAAACCCAGAACAAGAGAGGTTAAGGTGCTCTAAACTAGCAAATGAACCTATAAACGTGGGTAGTTGTCCACTGAAATCGTTATTACTGAGATCCAAATATTTCAAATGCGTCAAGTTAAGTAGAGAATCACTAACTGTACCTTCAAAACAAGGATTGTAGGCCAGCCCACTGAAATAGTCAAAAAGTGAATCGGAACCACGAAGTTTGAGACCGATGACATGACCAGATTGGTTGTCGCAACGAATGCCCCGCCATTGGCAGCAATCCGAGCTATCTCCCCAAGAATCGAGGAGTCCGCAATGGTCAACACTAATGCCCCGTTTGAAGTGAAGCAGAGCATCTCTCTCAGTCTCGACACATTGGAAGCGAGTTTTATTAACCTCCAATGATCCAGCATGGCAACTATAGCAAGTTAGCAAAACACAAAAGAGTACAATGATAACGTGATTATTATATGATCTACGGGGAAAACCGTTAGTCATTGTTATGCAACTTTGTTGAATAAATATGATTAATTTGTGAAATGTATTTGTTTGATTGATTTAGAAGCTTGTACTATGCATGATTTATATAGTATTTTGATGATGATGATTGACAAAGACATACTACTCCATTCTCTACGTTTGTTAATTAGTAAAATGTTGAATGTTCTTTTGGAATGTTTTCATGATTGATAATTGTATGGTTAAGGTTCAACAATTGTTCAAGTCTTGGTCTTCTTGAGTGTTACTTGGGCTTAAGGTCATTCACTTCTTCGCCAAGTTCATTTCATTAAAATACTTCTCACATATATTCATGAAACGGGGCGAAAAATAGTATTCGGAGGGAGTAGATTTCTTTTAAATTTTTTGAAGATTTTTTTGTCATTTATTAAATTAATAGTTCTTATAACACTATAATACAAGGGCAAATGCCTATGACATGAATACGGTGTATATTTTAAACCAAGAGTAGTATCGATAGGTCTTGATTTGAAGCACGTGTTTCTAAATAGAACGAGAATATCACTCAGTGCCTCGAGGGTTCTCGTTGTGGTAATAAGAAAACGAATGCATTCACACAAACAATTAAACAATAACCGAGATTGATGATGGTACACCAATTAAACCATCTCCATAAACAGAAATAACATCATCATTATGATACAAATCACAGGTACAATGGAGTATATATATGATGAATGTTATAACAAAATTATGATACAAAGAAGCTTTAAGATCTCGTCCAAGCCCTAGCTATATAAACAACCCATATGACATACACCTTGTCTCTCATGTCTTCATGGAATCGGAAATAGGCATGTCTCCAAGATCTCTTCACAACTAAACTCCCACAAACTCCCCAAAATCCGACGATAAATCCAAGTATCACACTTATGTACACCCCTAGCATAAACTCGTCTACCTTGTGTGGCTTGTGGTGACCATTTGGCGCGATGGCATGTGCTTCATTTTTGGCACAGGTTGGGAGCGGTGCACCGCAAAGTCCTGGGTTTCCCATGTAATTTGATGCATCAAAGCTTTGCAATTGGGTGCCAAGTGGAATCTTCCCCGTCAAGTTGTTGTCGGAAATATCGAATGATGACAGAGAGGTAATTTGAGCCAAACTATTTGGGATTTCACCGGTAAGATGGTTGTGTGAGAAATCAAGAGACTCCAAAGATGTGAGCTGGCCTATTCTCGACATAATAGATCCGGTAAGATTGTTTCTCGATAGATTTAAGAACTTTAATCCAACGAGACTTGATATACCTTCTGGAATATGACCTTGTAGCTTATTATTGGAAATATCGATCCCTTTAAGTAATCCTAATGAGGTGGGATCAATAAAGGCTTGTTCGGTTCTTTTCCACATCACTCGTGTAGATCCATCGTGGCCATCCATTTCGCTTGTGGAAGAAGAAGTCGCTAACTCTTGAGAGTTTGTCATGCTTACTAGTTTGTTCACACATGTTGGAATAGAACCAGAGATGTGATTGCCGGAAAGATCCATGAGTCGAAGTTGTGAAAGATCGCACAAGCTTATAGGTAGAACTCCAGTAAAACCATTATTTTGTAGGTTAACAACGGCAAGATTTCTTAAACTACGCCCAAAGCTAGGGGGTAGGTGACCAACCAACGAATTATTTGCTAGGTGAAGAGCTCTTAATGATTTCAAATTTACCAGGGATGTAGGTAATTCACCCGATAGATTATTGTTGCTCAAGCTTAAACCACTAAGGCGGTCTAAAGCACCCATTGAGATCGGTACATTTCCCCAAAGACTATTGTTTTCTAGATTCAAGTTTTCAAGTTTATCAAAATAGCTCCAACAGTCTGGAAACTTTTCTGAAAATAGGTTGTTTGATAGATCAAGATTATAAAGAGGCATTTGTGTATGCGGGCACAAGAAATGAAAAACCCCTTTCGAAAACTTGTTGTTGTTTAAATATATAGCTGATACATTATTCCTTAGAAATGTGGGGATTACTCCTTCCAACAAGTTATAACTCAAGTCTATTTCAGAGAACTGGTTAAAGATGACTGATACGTCTGGAACTGTACCATAAATCATATTGCGAGACATGTCTAGAGTGCCAATTCCCGACAAAAAGCTCGAGGTCCAAAAGGAAATAGGAATAGTGTCCGAAATACTAGCATTGGATATATCGAGCGAAGACATGTTTTCCTGAGTTGTAATCCACCTTGGAAAATAAGGACCTATCTTGCATGACCTCAGATTAAGCGTATCAAGCTGAAATGGAGGAATCCAATCAACACTAATGTTAACCACAACTTCTTTGTTAGATGACAAATCCAAATCACGTAGTTTTGAAAGGTTGGATAAGTGGTTGATTGTGACAGTTCCACTCAAAAAGTTGTCAGAAAGATCCAAGAACTCGAGCATCATAAGTTCCCCAAGGGATTGAGAAATGCTACCATTAAGCCCATTACCGCTAACGCCTAATTCCCTTAAGAACGGAAATGAGCCAATGTTATCTGAAATCGAGCCCCAAACTTGGTTGTCAGCTAATTGTAGAGACATTAATGTCTTATGTGGACACGAAGAAAACAATCGGAGGATGTCAGAGAACTTGTAGTTAAGATCGGTACCAAACAACCTTAGGGTTTGCAAGCTACATAAGTTATCAAGAAGTTTCGTAGCACGTCTAAATAGTTGCATATTATTAGCAAACATCGGATTAGCAGAGAGGTCGAGATATATAAGGTTAGTCTCAAGTCCAGTCAAATTCAACAACCACTCGAATATTGATGTGTCATTCAAGTTATTCTCACTAAAGCTGAGGACAGCGAGGGTTGTCGATGAATTAATATGTGAAAGAGAAGAAGGTGAGTTTAAAGATAGGTGACAATTATCCAAACGAAGCTCTCGTAAGGAAGGGAGGTTGTTAACAATAGAGAGCCAAGTGCTCGCAGTTGTATTCAAATTAATACCACTCAAATCCACTCCCCTCAACACCCTCATACGGGAAAGCCACCACAAGTTATCCACTCTCATGTTATTATGGGAACCATAATCATTAAGATGTAGATCAAGGAATGTTAATCTGGAAAGATTTCCGATCTCTTGAGGAATAACACCCGAAAACCCACCATAAGAGAGATTAAGATGCTCTAAGCTAGCAAGCGAGCCTAAAAACTTGGGTAATTGTCCATTGAAATTATTACAACTAAGGTCCAAATATTTCAAATGCGTCAAGTTAAGTAGAGCAACACTGAATGTACCTTCAAAACAAGGGATGGTCTCACCACCATAATTCTCGGAGTAAGAACCACGAAGTTTGAGACCGATGACATGACCAGATTGATTGTCGCAACGAATACCCCGCCATTGACAACAGTCATCAGTGTGTCCCCAAGCATCGAGGAGTCTACAATGATCGACACGAATGCCCTGCTTGAAATGAAGCAGGGCATCTCTCTCACTCTCAACACATTGAAAACTGGTTTTATTAATCTCCGATGATCCAACATTGCAACTATAGTATGTTAGCCAAACACTATAGAGTACAATGATAACGCGATTATTATATGATCTACAAGAAAAACCCTTCGCCATTATTATACAAAATTATCGTTGTATAAATATAATTAATTTGTGAAATATATTTGTTAATTTGATTAATGTATAAGGTTATAGTAAGCATTTATTTATATACTACTTTGATGATGATAATGGACTAAGACATTCTAGTTCATTCTCTAAGTTTGTTAGCAAAATGTTGAATGTTCTTACTTGTTAAGTCTTCCATGATTGTTACTTGTAATAATTAAGCTTAGCACTTATTGAAGTCTTGGTCTTCTTAAGTGTAACTTGGGCTTCACCTTTTCAATGAAGAGTCATATTCATATATATTTTCCACCCAAATTATTATAGAAGACGGTCCTAGTGTGTATCAATAGGTCATGCTTAAGATGAAGTGTCTGTCATAAATCTTAAAACGGGTCAAATATTACCACATGATGCTAATAAAGACAAAACATTTGACATTTCTTAATCAACTTGTCATCTGATTTGATATGTATTTGGACCGTATTAAAGTAAGATAAATATTTGTCAAGTACAGAGTACTTGATTGATCTATGAGCTATTTTACATTTCTAATTACAGAGCTGAGCTACTTGTTGATCTGAGCTATTTGATAGTTTAACATTTGACATTTCTAGTTTTATTGAGCTGAGAATACTTGTCGAGTCATTTTATTCGAACCTGAGACCTATTGTCCTCGCTACCTAGTCTTAACTATTAAACTAATGTAAATCTTGTTCAGGAATCAGATGACTATCGAGCTACGCAACTTCGAGACCTTGTTTGGTGGGTCACTGTAACCGTTTATGTATTTAAAGACTCCGTTAAGACCTTGTTTATGTATTTAAATCGAGCATTCAAAGTTCATTGATCAGAAAGTGTAATCTACAAAGTATGAATGTTACTGCAAAATTACGAGATATATATACGGAGTGTTACAGAGTACATATAAGGCAAAAGATAAACTAGGTTTAAGATCTCCTCCAAGCTTTAGCTATATTAACCATCCATATAACATATATCCGATCCACAAGGTCATCAAAGAATCGGAAATAGGCATGTCTCCAAGCCGTTTTCAAAATTAAAATGTCACAAACTCCCCAAAATCCGACGATAAATCCAAATATCACACTTACGTACATTCCTAGTATAAAACCTGAATCTGCATTCGGGTCTGGGTCTTGCTCGTGGTAACTATTTAGTTCAATGACAGGTGCTTCACATGATGGGAGCGGTGCTCCACAAAGCCCAGGGTTTCTCATGAAATTTGATGGATCAGAGCTGTGCCACCGTGTGTTTACTGGAATATTTCCCCTCAAGTTATTGTCAGAAACATCCAATATCGTGCTTATTTGAGCCAAGCTAGTTGGGATTTCACCAGTAAGATGGTTATGTGATAAATCGAGAGACTCCAAAGCAGTTAGTTGGCCAATTCTTGATATAATAGGTCCAGTACGATTGTTTCGCGATAGATTTAAGAATTTTAGTCCACGAAGACTTGATATACCTTCTGGAATATGACCTTGTAGATTATTGTCGGAGATATCAATGCCTTTAAGTAAACTTAATGAAACACTGCCATAAAATATTTGTTTTCTTTTTTTCCACATCACACGTGTTGCATCTCCGATTAAATTTGTCAGTGAAATTCTTGAATCATTAGCCATGCTTACCAGTTTGGATAAACATTCAGGAATTGTACCATGAATGTGATTTTGTGAAAGGTCCATAATTTGAAGACGGGAAAGATCACAAAGGCTTGCAGGTAAGACTCCCGTAAAGTCGTTATTTTGTAGGTTAAGAATCACGAGATTTCCAAAACTATGTCCAAAGCTAGGAGGTATGTGACCAACCAATAAGTTGTTTGCAAGGTCAAGAAATGTCAATGACTTGCAATTTTTTAGGGATGTCGGTAATTCACCTGATAAATCATTGTTACTTAAGCTTAAACCTTCAAGGCCTTCTAACGCACCCATCGAGATCGGCAAATTTCCCCAAAGACTATTGTTCTCTAGATTCAAGTTTTTAAGTTGCTCGAAATAGTTCCAACAGTCTGGAAGCTTTTCTGAGAACAAGTTGGTGGATAGATCAAGATAAGAAAGAGGCATTTGTATGTGAGGGCACAAGAATGGAGAAAGACCTATCGAAAACTTGTTGTTGTTTAGAGATAGAGTTGATACATTATTCCTTAGAAATGTTGGTATTACTCCTTCCAACAAGTTGTAACTCAAGTCAATGAGGGGGAGGTTCTCAAAGAAGATTGATACATGAGGAATCATACCATATATCATGTTATGGGACATGTTTAGATGGCTAATTCCTGACAACAAGCTCGAGTTCCATAAGGAAATAGGAATGGTGTCTGAAATACTAGCATTGGATATATCAAGCTGAGACATGTTTTTCTGAGTTGTAATCCACCTTGGAAAATAAGGGCCTATCTTGCATGACCCCAGAAGTAGGGTATCAAGCTGAAACGAAGGAATCCAATCAACACTAACGTTAACCACAACTTCGTTATTAAATGACAAATCCAAATAACGTAGTTTTGAAAGGTTTGATAAGTAGTTGATTGTAATTGTCCCGTTTAAAGAATTGTAAGAAAGATCCAATTTCTCGAGCATTGTGAGTTGGCCAAGGGATTGAGGAATGCTACCATTCAGCTGATTATCGCTAACGTCTAATTCCTTCAAGAAAGAAAATGCACCAATGTTGTTTGGAATCGAGCCCCAAACGAGGTTGTTATCTAATTGTAGAGACACTAATGGCTTATGTGGACATGTAGAAAAGGATTGAATGATGTCGGAGAACTTGTAGTTGAGATTGGTTTGAGGTAAGAGCAATGTTTGCAAGCTACATAAGTTATCAAGGACTTTCATAGCATGGTTAGATAGTTGCGGATTATCAGCAAAGATTTTATTAAGAGAGAGGTCAAGATGTATAAGGTTAGTCTCAAGTCCACTCAAGTTCAACAGCCACTCAAATATTGATGTGTCATTCAAGTAATTACCACTAAGGCTAAGGACAGTAAGAGTGGTTGATGAATTAGTGTGTGAAAGAGAAGATGGTGAGCTTAAAGATAAACCGCAATTATCCAAACGAAGCTCTCGTAAGGAAGGAAGGTTGTCAACAACAGAGAGCCATGTGCTCGTAGTTCTACTCAAATCATTGCCACTCAAAACCACTTCCCTCAATAACCTCATACGGGAAAGCCACGACAAGTTATCCACCCACATCGACTCTTGGTAGTTTAGATCAAGGGATGTTAATCTGGAAAGATTTCCGATCTCTTGAGGAATAACACCCAAAAACCCATTATAAGAGAGATTAAGATGCTCTAAGCTAGCAAGCGAGCCTAAAAACTTGGGTAATTCTCCAATGAAATTATTACCACTAAGGTCCAAATATTTCAAATGTGTCAAGTTAAGTAGAGCAACACTGAGCGTACCTTCAAAACAAGGGATGTAGTCATCATAAAAATAGGAGTAAGAACCAACAAGTTTGAGACCGATGACATGACCAGATTGGTTGTCGCAGCGAATACCCCGCCATTGACAACAATCCTCAGTGTGTCCCCAAGCATCGAGGAGTCCGCAATGATCGACACGAATGCCCTGTTTCATGAAGTGGAGCAGGGCATCTCTCTCACTTTCGACACATTGGAAGCGGGTTTTATTAACCTCCAATGATCCGACACGGCAACTATAGTATGTTAGCCAAACACTAAAGAGTATAATAATAACGTGATTATAATATGATCTACTGGGAAAACAGTTCGTCATTATTTTGCAAAATTATTGTATAAATATAATTAATTTGTAAAAATATATTAGTTTGATTGATTTAGAATGTTGTAGTATGCATTTATTTATATACTACTTTGATGATAATCTTGGACTAAGACATACTACTCCATTCTCTATGTTTTTTAGTAAAATGTTGAATGTTCTTTACTTGGTTAAGTCTTGGTCTTTTGGATAATGTTTTCATGATTGATACTTGTATGGTTAAGGTTAGCACTTATTGATCGAAGTCTTGGTCGTCTTAAGTGTAACTTGGGCTTAACCTTTTCGAGGAAGAATCAACTTGTCATCTTATTTGATACGTATTTGGACCGTGTTAAAGTTTAAGATAAATATATTTGTCGAGTACGGAGTACTTGATTGATCTATGAGCTATTTTACATTTCCAATTACTGAGCTGAGCTACTTGTCGATCTGAGCTATTTGATAGTTTAACATTTGACATTTCTAGTTTTATTGAGCTGAGAATACTTGTCGAGTCATTTTATTCGAACCTGAGACCTATTGTCCCCGCTACCTAGTCTTATAACTACTAAACTAATTCTAATCATGTTCAGAAATCGGACAGCTACCGAGCTACGCAACTTCGAGACCTTGTTTGGTCGGTCACTGTAACCGTTTATGTATTTAAAGACTCTGTTAAGACGGCCTTGTGCTCTTATATATATAACACTATTATACGAGGGAAAATGCCTACGACATGAACACAGTGTATATTTCAAACCAAGAGTAGTATCGATAGGTCTTGAAGCACGTGTTGCTAAATAGAATGAGAATATCACTCAGTGCCTCGAGGGTTCCCGTTGTGGTAAGAAAACGAATGCATTCACACAAACAATTAAACAACCGAGATTGATGACGGTACACCAATTAAACCGTCTCCATAAACAG